>JANHGN010152188.1:0-42061 GCA_024605025.1 Megaceryle maxima | reverse complement strand
AAATAAAATTTTTGTTTATTAACCCAAAGCCCAACCAAATTATAAAAAAAAAAAAAAAAAAAAAAAAAAAAAGAAAGATTTTTATGCTTCAGGGAAAAAGGATCGTATATTTTACAAAACAAAACACCCCCCAGTAAATTTAACTGGTCAATATGATTCGTCTCATTTTGTCTACAGAATGTTAGTGCTTGTATTTCTGATGGTCTATAACCTAAAACCCCCTGTACTAGTGTTGTCATGTACTTCACCAGGTTTTGTAGTGTTCCTAAACTGAAACAATTTTTGGTAAGTGTATGCTGCAATCTCAGAAACTAGTTTGCCCAAAATATTTGTCAAGCTGACACATCTTCAAAGATTACATTTAGTCAGTCTTCCTATCTCAAGGAACCTTAATATCATATGTAGAAGGAGCTACATGGGCATTACATTCATTTGTCATTTAATTTTTTTTATTTTTCAATTAAAAAATGTATTAACCACTGTATTTGTAAGATTTAAACTTTACTTAAACATTATGATATCATATCCTGTATCTGTCTATATACCCGGGTATTTGTTATTGGGAAAAGCAGTCAGAGTTTGCAGTTGTTTAATACAAAACTCTTAACACGTTATTGGCCCTTGCAAAGTTGCTTTCACTGTTTATTGCTGTTGTAGTTTTAGAGCTATATCTCTGGCATGTTTGCATTAGCAAAGAACTCAAATGAAAAAGTGATTTGAAGATCTTACTATCTTGGCTCAAATTTTTTACAATGGTTATTCTATATCTATAGATAGGACAGTAAATAATATGCAACAATGACACTCCCTTCTATATTGGCAACAAAGTAATAATCAATATTTCTCTTTAAAAGATTAAACACAGTGTAAGTAAGAAGGGCACATGAGAAATTCAGAAGTTTCCTTTTTAAAGCAAAGCTTTTTTTTTACTTCCTCGGTACATTCAGGAGTTTGTCACATGTTTGAGGAAAGGAGTACTGCAGAGGACCTCCTGAAGGCACATAATGAAGTGTGAAATCATATTTTGCAATGCAAAAATATTCGGAATTCTAAAAAAAAAAAAAAAAAAAAAAAAAAAGATGAGGTGAGCTCATCTAAGGTTGTACAACAGATTTGGCATTTCTATTCAGTATTGCAACAGCCTTCTTGACAGCAGATTAGTTTAACATTGAGCATCACAGAAAAGGAGTTATCTAGTTTAGAGTGCATAATAATTCATTGTTGCCCTTCACTGTACATTAAATGTCATCCATCAGAATGACAGGAATAAAAAAAATTATTACACTAGAGTCACTATCTAATAATATATCTGCTAATATAGGCACATCAGATGTGACTTTTACATACAGAATTACAATATTACCAAGAGTAACATAATGTTTCTTTACGTATTTAAAATCATCAAAATAGAATGTCCTTTAAAGGAAAACAGAAATTTATAAAATTTAATTGTGAGAATATGGGGTCATGTGGAGTATGTTGGAGTATTTCTTTATAGTGAGTATTTTTTGCTCTTACGTGGCATTCTGATACTAAAAAGTTTTGTCATCACAAATTAAGACCTAGAGAACTGTTGTTTTGTGGGATTTTTTTCTAAGAATCAAATCCTTTTCTCTTTTACTATCTGCACATTAAGAACATCACCAAAATCCATAGAGATGTCAAATGGAATTCTTTACTAAGTATTTTTTTTTCCTAAGTAAATACAAGTCTATGTGAGAACCTCCGTGAAATTCAACAGATCATTTTAACATATTTTATTTTCGAAATGTTACTGTTCTCATTAATTTAAACAAAGCAATCACATGCTTAAAATTTAACACAGCTTTGAAAAGCTTGATGACTTGAAATCTTCAATCTGATGTGAAATAAGTAAGCAGATACACTGACTTCAAAGAAAAAATATTTTTGGATTTATAAGGCACATAAGGCTGCCTTTTGCTGGCCAGTCCTAATGGACTTCTGAAAGAATAGAATAGCTTTCAGATTTGAGAATTTAATACAGAATTACCAAAATTCACCCCAAAACCAAACTGTTTCTTTTTATAGTAGTAATGAATTAATGGTTTATGAATTTGTTCATATTATGGAAAAGAAAGAATTCTTTATTTATAGCATTTTATTAAAATAATGGCAAAAATTCCTATAAATAGGAATCCAAATACTTCTAGGAGCTTCTGTGTTTACATCTATACCAGTAAGTGAAGGGCAGGAATCAGGTTTCGGCTATATTATGCAATTATTCATATACTTTATCTGTCATCATATTATCATTCACAGTTTGGGCCCATGTTACACTTAGATAATACTAAGATGTGGTTCAGAGAGACAGAAAGTGCTGGTAAGAACTGTGGGTGGGATAACTGGGAGGATGGAGCATTTAGTCATATGAAATACAGGCCATATCATGTCACTTGTCCTCTGCAACAGAAAGCTAGACTGGGACTTCAGCCCTTGAAAAGTATATGCATAGCCTTTGGTATCCACTGTGCTAGTGTCAAAATGAGTGAGAGCTTCTAGGCTGAATTCTATAGGAATGTGATAGGACAACAATTTGTTGTCTTACTCAAGTTGACACTTGATTGCAAAATGTTTCATCCTTTCAGATTATTCCATTACAATTCTTAACTGTACCACTAATTATACAAATGTTTTAGTTACTGATAATGGAATACACTGGCTTTCTTCAGGAAAGACCATAGTTAAAGAAATTCAAACGCATGAATCATTTTAAGTTTGCAAGTAAACTTTAACTTAACTACAAGGGTCTACCCGAGTACTTAGAGGTCTGTGAGTACAGGTACTTTACTGAATTGCAACTCCATAACCTAATGGTGGATAAATACTCAAAGCTTTTTGTTTTAGTTCCATTGTCTAGAAACCTTTCTCTCACCTTCAGACAAAAACCACGAAGCCTGGATATGAACTACCTATAAAACAATCAGGTGGATACTAAAAAGATACCAGTGATTCTTTTGTTGATAGCACTGTCAGGAACTCACATCCTCACATGCTTGCCACCTGTGTACTCCTCCATAGTACTATCAATGAGCTGAAATTCACCCCTTCACCTCTCCAATTTGATAAAACCTTCTCAGGGTAGTGAATATATCAGGTTTTGTCTCAGCTCAGGATTTCTTCCATACTGTGTTTCCAAGAAATTATGATTCTAGAAGTAATATTTCAGTAATGTAAGGACTAGATCCAAATAGTTTCTGGACATATGCAGTAACTCATTCTTTTCTACATAAATACACTCTTTTTTTTCCTTTTCTTCATTTTTTTTACAATTACACTTTTTCATTACTGAGGATCACTACCTTGACTTAATTCTGTATTTAACCCTGTCATTTGACTCAAACTGCTTCTAGTACCACATGACCCACCTGAATCTAATCTATTATCTTGCCTCTGATCAGATTGCCAAAATAAACGTTTGTGATTTAGAGAACATTACAGAGATTGAGTTGCCCAAATACCAATGTTTCAGAATTGTAAGACTACTCAAGACATTTAAGGTATATTTAGGGATCTGTTATATGTGATACAGGACCTACAGGCAACGCGCAGCTGCATGCTCCTGTCCCATGTATCTGCACAGCTCTCCATCAAGTTTCAGTATTTGAAAACACATCACTTCCCACACAAATTCATCTGAAATGTAACTGTTAAGATGTTATTTTCTATTTGTTCCTCATATCCACTGTTCTTCCCCAAGAGAAAGACAAACTTGAAAGTGATTTTCATTTTATTACCAAAGGCTAACTTGTGCCATTTGAATCTCATGCAGACTTCACGTGAGAAAAGCCTTAAGGTCAAAATCAAAACCTGTCTTTCAAAATCCTTCTCAAAATTCACTTCCTTTATAACGTAGACAGTAAATTGTGATGTGGTCCTCCTGCCTAGGTAGCTGATGAACTATGACTGCTGAATCTTACTGCTTTAGAAACATACTAATTTTTCACTTAATTTTCTTCATGCCTCATAGAAATTTTCACCCTATTTAACTATTTCAACTATTTAACTTTTCCTTCTGATCTGTGAACTCTTTAAAGCAAGAATTTGGTATTTGTTATGTAACAATAAGGCATGACCCTGCCTGGCAATGCTTTCTGAAACCTGTCCTGTGTTACAAGAAAGCACAATTAAACTTTCAGTACCACCCAGCAATCTCCATTGCCTTCACCTGTGGAGTCATCTACATCTGTGCATAGAGGTGCAACAGTGTTAACTTCCTTGGTTTTTGCCTTTTCCACAGGGAAGAATAACTATATAGTATGAAAGTATGATGATGAGGAAGGTGTTATGGACATTAAAAATCCCCATCCACATTTAAGGTGGAGGCAAAACTGAACTTCTAACAGCAGCAGAACAGAAAGATATGAGGAGCCTCTGGTATCTATCTACGTAGTATACTTTATCTAATTACAGTTACATTTGAAGCAAGGTGAAAATTCCTTTTATTCCAGTAAATGAAGGGCACACTGACCAGAATTTTGACATGCTTAACTACTCACCTCTAACATACCCTTTTATAAGAAAGGGAGAGAAAGCGAGAAAGTAAGAGAGAGAGAGAAGTGTATGGAGGATAAATATAACTAATCAAAAGCCTTTTTCAGATATTTTTGCAACTTGGCATTAACTTCGCAATGCTCTGTGAGCACAGCAAAACAGTGCAATGTACAGAAGTCTGATAACTGCTTCCATTTTTCTTCTGGACAGGGCTCATTGGTTACATTGTGTCAGCCACAAAACCAGAGAATTTTCTAAGTGGTGGAATTCTTTCACAGGAATTTCTCTGAACCTGCATCATGCTATAAATCTTTCTAATTTTCACTGCAAAATGTCTACCAAGAAAATTTCTCCAGTACATGTTAGGTGAAGACTGTTTTGTAATCACTGGTGATGGTGCTCTGATATAGAAATGTTGTATCTCTACTTGTACAAAAGAACTAATTTAATAGCAAATAAGCATTGTAAAGCTGAAACTTTACAAGGATAAGAACTTCTTTAAAGATCTGGGAGAACAGAAACTGTATAACCCTCTTCTATCTACTACGTCACTATTTACCCCATGAAACCTTTTCTATGTGGTATTCCTGCTCTACATAGTTGAGGAAGGCGACTGAAATGGGAAAAGGCAGCAGCTCTGGGTGGTTTGTTATCTTTAGTCTGGCAAAACTATGTGAATGATTCAATCAAGCTTAAGTAACATTGCCTTCATGATTCTCACATCTAGACTCTATGTGCTGTAAATTGTTTAGGCAAGTCCTAACTGGTAAGTGCAAGTGCCACAAACATCAAATGACCACACAAAACAAAACAAAACATAAACAGAGCAAAATGCCAGAACAGGCCTATAAAAAGTCCTTATATTTAAACTCCTCTCTGACATGCTATAAGAATGACTAATGATAAAAATTTTGATATTTTAAAGGTTTATTATTTTCTAAAAAATCAATTATATCCCTTAGCTTGTGTGGGGTTTCTAACTGTCATGCTGAAAAGTTTCAATATTGAATAATTATTTCCTTATAAGAAAGATGATTTTGTTGCTAAAACCAGAACTTCTGATAATACTATGATTAAAAATAAGTATGAAGATGCAGCTTTACACTAAAACAATTTCACCATCATTGGAATTAACACAGGGTAATTTTCCACATATAAGACAGAAATGCTTGGAGAACACACTACTGATTTAGTTTCAGCATTAAAAACAATTACAATACCTGTTTTTCAGACTGACTTCTGGTCAATCCCTATTGGTGTTTAAATGACTCCCACTTTCTAATGAATTAGAAACTGGAGGCTTGCATAAGCCAGGTAATATTTAGCTAATAGCTAAATCAAAAAGATAATCAGGAAATAAATAATTCTCTAACTTCTACTTACAGGAAGTTGCAGGAACCATCTTACTTTTCTCCAGGTGTTGAATAACATTTAAAATCAAAAAATATTCTTTATTACCTCCTTATTTATTTTAAAGATATGCTTTTGTTTTGAAGTATACTGTTTTACAATGACTCAAGTCTAATATTTTTTCCTCTAAGAAAGAAATGTTCTATCTTTTGAAGACATAAGGTTCTGGTAGGTTTATATTGGTTTTGGATTTTCTTTTCCAGTTTTGTTTTTCCTTGTAATTTATCTGTATTCATATAATTTCCAAATACAACGGATAAGGATGATTGAGAGTCAGAAGAATCTAGGGAACTCTAGCTAAAGTTCCAGAAATTAAATTATTTCCAGTTTTGAAGAAAGAAACTGATACTTTTAAAAATATATATATTCTAAGAGACATTTTATACCACTTCAGATAATTGAACATTTGACTATTCAGTTACAAATATCTAAAAGGAGACAAAGTTTGTATCTGTATTATTGCAGAAAAATACAAGGTCTGTTTTACAGGTTGAAAGAATAAAATCCATAATATCCTTTCATTACCCAGGTTTTTTTATCCTTGAGGTAATCCTGAAAGCAGAGAATTCAAATGACAACTCTGAAATACTATCCTACAAAAACTGCTCTTTCTCTGAACATCTATAGCTAAGATTATCTACAAGGTTAATAACCATTGTATCATATTGACTTTGATTCCAGTGGTTTACGTCTCCCTCTAAATTTATGACATGAAGATATTAATTGCATATGGATCCACAAATTTAGCAAACAAATAATGCTCTTTTTCATACATTTGGTTCATTTAGCATAAAAACTGCCTTTCAATCCTTGCAGCCATTTTTCCTCAATATTATTATATGTTTCTGGGCCCTTTAGAAGCAGGGTAAATAGAAATCATGACTGCTAACATTCCATTTTCCTATCAGTATAATACCTAAATTTTATTGAGGAAATCTTTCACTATTAAGACAAGGTGTTCCAAGCAGGTTGTATGTGTGAAATGACTTCAATTAAAAAAAAAAGTCTCCTACATCAACTTTCCTGTTTTCATTTTGGAAAAACAAACAAATCAACAAACCAACCAAACCAAACACCAAACAAATAAAAAAAACCAAAACAAAACAAACAATCAAAACCCAAAACCAAGCAAACACAAACAATAAACCAAACCAAAACCCCAAAAACCCAAGGCAAAACAGCTCAGCTGCTGATTGATTTCCTTTTCTGTTATTACAAACAGTAAATTCAGCCACTGATTCTAATGCAAAAGGAGTCAGTCAGTTAACTTTCACATTTTCAAATTACAACTTGTATCCAATTATTAACAGCACTGTCATACCTTCTTGAATTGTTATTGACTGTTCCCATTCCACTAGATTTTGTTTTGTTCCTTAGGTTGGAGGACTACATGGCTTTGTACATCAAATATATGAAAGCTGCTGCTATGCATTGTGGTAAGATCTAGACTTTCCTTTTCCCTGCTAATACTATGCATGCCAGAGTAAAACACATAAAAAACCAAAAACAAAAACAAAAAAACCACCAACCAAAACAAACAGAAAACCCAAAATAAAGAAGCCTCCTTCCGCCTATCTCCAAAAACATAAGAGACACCAGTCTTTCTCAAAAGCCACATTTTAGCTTGAAAACTTGAGATTCATTGGTAGAAGAACTCTTCTTTTTAGGCACATTTAATATTATTCCATGCTATGATTTCCTAAATAAATATATGAAGTGCCAAGTCTAGACTTGCATTTTCTTTTCTTGTCACTTACGGGGGGAGGTGTGGGAGGGTAAGTTTTGTTAAAGCAGAATGATCCAATATCAAAAAATAATGTTCAGGACTTTTTCTGGAGGCCCTCAACTCTTTCTCAAGCAAACTATTTAATGTACCTTGTTTATAGTTAAACATAAAGACAAATACAAATTACTTATGAGAAATGTCACTGTTTTAACTGCTGAGATACTTTAAAAAACAAATTCCACAGTATGTATGTTTTTAATATTTTTAACTTGGTCATATTGTGTGTGAAATAATAAAAAACTGGGCATGTAAATTCAAATATGAATATATGACCTGAGATTACACACATGTGAAAAGAAATAGCAGTATATATGGCATAATTACAGCATCTCCCAGCTTGTTCCAAACATGAAGGGAATGCAAATACAATTATTAAACTGTCACAGGTAGTTTGCAGTAATGATTTAGATAAACAGTGAATGGCATTCAGGCCTCTATCTTGCAAAGAACTGTGTGAAACAAAATAAATCAAGCTTAACAATTCTAGTCATTCAAAACTCAAAATGGAAGAAGGCCAGAGAGTAAATTAATTTCATAAGCCATTCACTAATAAAAAGAATATCTTACTAGTAAAGATGGTTTATCCAGCTGAATCCTCCCTAACATCTTTAGGAGCAGCCTTTGGATCCTAAGATACAAGGTACTGGTAAGGTTCAAAAGGATATATAAGTTGCTGACATATCTGGGTAGTGAAATATTCAGTGTAACATGTAAATGAGAAACTGAAAACAAGAGAAATCATGGTATGAAACGTAGCTAAACATGAGTTTTGATACAACTTTCTATAAATAAGCCTCAGATTCTCTAACAGTTTGTGTTATAATGTTCCACCAAAATGGAGCGGAAATATATGATTATAAATATGTAACACCTATATATAACTAGACTTAAAAAGTAAAGTCACAATAAGTACACACAGAACAAGCTGTCAACATAATTGTAATGATCTATCTATAGCTATCTAAATTTAATTCCTTCTTATGAACACAGGTGCTTGAATAGATGAGAAGGAAGAGATTGAATTGTTGGTACTAAGAGACACAAAATTCCTTAAGGATGACGAGAATTATGATTAATTTCAGATATTCAAAATACCTATGTCTTGGATAATTAGTGATCAATTAAGAACCTTGTGATGGCTTTCAGAATAATGAAGAAGAAAAATTAACAGAACAGATGGAAAGTTTTTAGGCCATCTTCAATTTTACACAGCATAGGGATACTACTATATTCATCATTAAAAAACCAAACAAACAAACAAAAAAAAAAAAAAAAAAAAGAGAAAGAAAAAAAGAATACAGCTTCTGAATAGGTTAATCTAAAAGGAACAAAAATTAACATAAAACATGTAGATGGAGCAAGTGCTACAAACAAATGCATATTACAAGGTGTTTTCCTTGTGACAGAAGGCACCAAACCTACTGCTTTGTTTCCTAAGAAGACACCACACACATCTAACTCTGCAGAAGATAAAGTTTGGCTAGAACTCCAAACACTAAATTTTTTTTTTTTTTTTTTTTGACTGAAGAATTCAGAAGTTTAAGTGAGCGTATTTTTCTTCTTCAAAGAGCATAGGCAGATTTAGCCAATGGGGATTATTATATTTTCTGTTGGACTGCTAAGACAGGTGAGTTACGTGTTCTTCAGCCATCTTCAGTTAAAAAGTTTCAGTTGTTTTGCTGGCAGTAGTTTCTTATGTTTGATTTATGGTAAGTAACATCTGGGATGTCAGACTTATCTACTACCAATACAGAAAGGCTTTATAGTATTGGTCTTCCCCTTAAAAACTAAGTAGGTTATTTATGTTATAAAGAGTAAAAGATAAGAATTCTTCTCTTACTGTAATCTCTGGCAGTATTCTAGTAGAGGCTATTATGTAGATGTAGTGCTTGTATGTAGACTTTGAGACCTCTTGATGCTCTTTTCTCTCCTTAAACATCTGAAGGAGATTGAGAGCATGCAGAAGTGATTCAAGAGAATCCTGAGGATTTAGGATGCGGAGTCCATATTGAATTATTAATTTATACATTAGAGATTTTATAAACTGACACTGATACTCAGATAAATCTCTTGTGGAGGAGGTCAGAAAGACATCTCTCTGAGTGTCAAGATGTAAAGTGAGACATTGCTGCTTAACTCATTGTTATACGTCTTTCTTTTAGCCATGTATCCTCATCGACAACATTTAGGCTTTACAGCACTGATTGCAATCTGTATCATCAGTTCTCAAAATAACCACACAATTTATATGATGACTGTAATAAAGCAATATAATTCCAGTGTGGTTTGTATTTTTGATATAGAAAATGATGGAATGTAAGATCCATGTGCTGACCACAGAAAATTAAGCTTAAATAGTATTACAGATTATGCACATTTATGGTAATATTAATGGTATACAGCACAGTAAACTATAATTACGTTTAATAAATTTAAAAGTCTCATCCACTCTTTGTGAAAAGTGATACTCAGAAATATCTGAGTGTTTCTGAAATATCATGTACAAGTCTTGCTTACAACATTTTCAGTGACTGTTGTGCAGGCAAGATGACTGTACAACGTCATTGTTATTGACATATACAAGGATAGACTAAGTGAAAAACGTGTTAAATAATTTGCTCACAACTGCAAAAAAATAAGATATCCTTGAGGTATATTCTTCATAATAACCTCAGTTATTGAAATGTTATTTAAATAATAGAATTCTAAAATTAAAATTTTCCAGGTCTGATATAAAGGAGAAGAAATTTACTTCAGAAATTATGCTTTATAGAACATTCCCACAAAGGTCTAGGATTTCTTGGTATAGTTACACAAATATATCTGTTAATAAAAAGCTAGAAAAGACATTGAAGACAAAGAAAAATTTGTGTCATGCAATCTACCTGGTTCACTTGACATAAAAACTCAGTGTTCCAGAGGCTGGCACAGTTGCTCTTTGCTCACAATTAAGATGATCTCTAGTGTTTACAAGGATTTGCTTTTCAACCAGAAAAAATATATGAAGACTAGAGTCAATATTTTGGAAGCAATCAACTAAGGGTTGTAAGCTGCAAATTGGCTTAGCAGAAATAAAAATCTCTGACTTTGACATAATTGTTATAGAAGATTTTTGTGAAAGTGTGCAAATTTTGGCATGCTTTTATCCTTGTCTGTTTACACAGTAATTTACAGTCAAGAGACAATATACCCACCTGCATTATAGCTTGGGCATAACTAAATTTTTGCATTCTAACTGATATTAAAGCTGTAAGATAGTAAGAGAAGCAGATTTCAGGGTTGCCATCTGGATAGTCCTGTTGGATGATGAATCCAGTCCCAAAACCACATCGCAACATATGCTGTAGTTCTCTAGGGAGGCCTCAGGAGATAAAATTCTCATAGGAAGAATGCTTGTTAAGAGCAAAAGGCAAATATACTAACTTCCTACTTGAATAAATATAAATATAGTAATTTAACAACTGGAGCTCCATAGTAACTGGAAAAGTAGTTCCCTCTCATTCTGCCATTAATTCCTTTCCACTGAGACTGCTTTTCAAGCTACTTCTTGAAAACTATCATACAAGCTCAAGGACAGAAATCAGTTGATCAAGAAATATGAAATAAAAATGAAGACTGATGAGATGTAAAAGGATATGCATGCACTCCAGAGATAATGCTTAGGCATCTGTTAAAGTCTGAAGCAGCAGGCTATTCCTAAGATTCTTCACACAGAAAAGATTAAGGTAAATGTGTGGAGACAGTTTTAAAATTCTTGTCTTCTTTTATTATGTTTAATTCCAGCTGGTAAAAGAAAAAATATAATCTGGTGATGAGGCAATGTTCATTGTGCTTTTGTCAATGCCGACAAGGAAATGGAAAGAAACAGTTGAAACTAAATGCTTTGACAGCTGAAACTGGCACAGTGGCTTGACGTATGAGAAGTACACCACCATAATTCTGCTGAAGGCAGGAAAAAGCAGGAAGTCCTAACATACAGAATATGGTATGAGTGAAGGTGAATTAAGCCATCGGATAAAGTTATAAGACATGATTAGGACAGGAAGCACAGTTTAATGTATATTTACACAATAATCACTGATACTCCAGATAGATTATTGTAAGAAGAAAAATGCTCATTAGTGGACCATTTTATCCAGGGTAGTTTACCTGCTTCACAGCTGATCTGCAAAGATGAAGCATTATAATAAAGAAGGTATATTTCTTCCAGTTATGAAGACGAATCACTTAAGGGTCAACTGTTTTATGACAGACATGTTTCACAGCAAAGAGGGTAGTGTAAGTAAGTGTGTAGTAAGGTACACAGAGAAATACTTCAATGTGCAGGGAACAAAATGAAATTGAGTAAATCTGGTGGAAAATTATTGGATAAACATATTTAAGGATTTTAGCCTCCAATCTGTGTTTTCAGAAAAGATTTGTGAGGACATGGATGTTTAAAATCATACATAAGAGACTCTAAAAAATATGATGCAATTATGAGGAATACCAGCTGAAGATTAATTTTGAAAGTCATGAATTGGAAGACCTATATAAATCAAACATATTTAATATTTTTAGAAGTATGAAAAGGATTTCCTTCATATCGCCTGTGCAGAAAGGAAGTATCCTCCAGTTATCAACACATCAGATTTTGCAGAGACCAAAAATAGGAAGCAGCTGTTTCATATACACAGACTAATAGAAAAGAAGGGACAATACAATATGTGTCTGTGAAGTTGGACACAACACTGCAAGAAATCCAAATTTTTCTTAGAAATGAAACAATAGTTTGCACCAACAGGCAGAAATTAAAAGACATTCTACTAATCAAGATTTTTCATTATACAGATCAGAAAATCTTGATAGACTGACCAAAAAGGAGTTGGCACACTTTACTTTTAGTCTTCCTTGTAATCACATGTAAACTGTGAATTTAACTGGGATTCCAGATAAAAGAAACAAGTAAAGGCAGAGGCATAAGGGGCAGATATTTGAATTAGAATGCAACAAGACATCAGATGACACAAGACATAAACCAGAAATAGATCTATTACTGTTGCCACAGAAGAAAAAAAAAAAAGACTATGACTTCCTCAGCTCATGGAAAAGTAATAGGCTTAGGGTCAAGCAGACTGGGTTTATCTATCAGTCATCAACCTGCATAACAAAGAAAGGAACTTTCAGAGACTAACAACCATAACTACTTAGTCAAATATCATAGCAAACAAGATTAAGAGGTTTTCATATATGTGGAGAAATCACAGGCTACTGTAATTCCTCACAAAGAATGACAGTTAAAGAAAACACTGTGTACAAAACAGGTATGTTCATCCTATCCACAATGTAAAATCTGTAACTTCCACAAAAATAGATGATATAATTGGGGGGGACAGGGGGACACTGGACACACACTATAAAAGCAAAAACTACATCAAAAAGCCCTCCATCTAACAAACACATCTCTCATCTCTCTCTTAGCTTTTTGTCTTGTTGAGTATCCAACCATTCCAGCTCTTTATGTCTGGTTCACAAATTAGAAGGGAAATTCAAAGCTTTTTCAAATAAAGGAAAAGAGTAATAAAGATTTGTATTACATTTTTCCCCAGTTATGTCTAATAATTTTTTTCAGCAGTTCTCTCTCAAAGATTCTTGAACCTTTTACTACTTTCCTCATCTTTCCCTAAATATGACCATACCACTAATTAATTGGTGAAATCGAAGTACCACAACAGAAACTGTTCTTTCCATTTTCAATGTACCAAGGTCTTACATTCCAACACTCTTTGGAAGACATGGTAAAACAATAAAATCATAAAACATTTGACAAAAAAATGGGAGGTTTAAATCTAAAAATAAATATGCTGCACTGAATACTCTGATGATCTGTAATTACAAAACATATCATAAAAGACATACTAATTACTACTCCAAACACAGATACACCTTATTATGAAACACATAATAATTATTATGAAACACTGGTAGTTAAACATTCATTATGGAAGGATTGTTATGAAATAGAAATCTTCTTAATAAGATACTCTAGGTGTAACCTATTAATTTAGTGGCATACAGTCCAACAGCTTCACCAGAGGACTGAAAAATACCTCATCAACTGTGCAATACCTAACTTATAATCAGTACTGTAAGTACATAGCCATCACTGTGCTGCAGTCCTGTTCACACTTCAGTTAGCAGTGTCTCCCACTACATAACAGATACATTTTGTGAATTACATTCTCAAAAGGCTCTTTTACTTTTGAATAACATTCTTTTCTCTTAGCATTCAGCAGGAGATTACATTTTTAACTTAGACCTGCTTCCTTATATGAACTATAGTGTTAGAAAATTGTATCACATACTATTAAGGCATCCTGCATTAGGAATAAAATCTGTAGATCCTCTTATATAATCCCAGATTTTTTTTTTTTTTTTTAATGTGTTATCAGTAATTGATTGTACAAGGTAAGAGGTATTTAAAAGCTCTGGATTTGAAGGCTGATATAAACTTAGGCTTAAAAAAGGTATTTTATAAAACTCTATAAAAAAAACCCAAACTCCTCTGCTCAATAAAAAACATATTTCATATTGCTTTGCAGTGAAGATAATTCTTCCAAGTATGTAAGGAACATATTGTGCTGGTCGCGAAAACAGACAAGGGAAAAAAAACGTTCAGCAATACTCGTCTATTATGTGGCACTTCTGTTTAAAAAGAAATATTCTTTCCAGTTCTGCTAGTGAGATCAACTGACTGAATAACTTAAAAAAAGGCTTCAAAACCATATCTTTCCTACAGACTATGACAAGAAACATTCTTAAAGCATATGTAGGAACTCAGCCTTACAACTTCTACTAACATTACTTGGGAACTGCCTCTCAAAAGCACTGTGCATCATGCTGAAAATTTCCTTCGATAATAACAAGAGTGCTAAAACTTTTGGACCAATAAATAATTTACATGAGGTGTTTCACAAGGTAACATTTGTGATTTATGCTCAACTATGCTTTCAGAATTATCTGTATCACAGGAAGAACTCAAACATGAGTTCACTCTCTGGTTATATAGTCCACTAAAATATTCTTTCAAAGAACTTTCAAGTAAACTTCTTTAAATCAAACTTTCAAAGAAGGCATGCAAGTGAAGTTATTCATTACAGAATATTTTTCAGTGTTAGTTATATTACTACCTCATGAACATTACGTACAGGTGAACTTGCTAAATTACTTTTAATTTCTAAAATTATTGCTTCTCCCTTTAGTAGAGGAATGATACAACTTCTCCTAAATGAAACGGATAGTATCAAAGAGAGATGGAGAATCCTGATACCAACTACAGTACAATAGAAAAAGAAAAATATGAAGATTCTACTGTGTTCCACAGAATGTAATCATAAAAATCTTTAATCTTATTAAAGAGATAAAAGCCAATATAATTTCTATGTATTCGATTTTACAAATATTTTAAAGTGACTACTAGAAGGAATCAGCAAAATAGATTGCATTTACACCTCTGGGAATTGATGATTTATTGTTCTGAATTTTTTTTTCCTGTCACAGCAGAAATCAATATGAGCATCTGGAGTCAGTCCTAATTACTTAACAAGGAAAACTTAAATATAATATGAATTTTCGAACAAAGATGTTTTCCTGCTTGTCTACATTGAAAAAAACAAAACAAAACGATAAAAATGTGAGCCCTATATATCAAATCAATTTATAATTTAACAGTTGTTTTATTGAGTTCCTTAATTCCAAAAGCTCAACTAAACATGCTTCCATATACATTCCAATATGGGACTTCAAATTATGTGAGGTATCTTAGGGATTTTGAGTAGTACAGAACTAAAAGCTAAATATTGTTACCCTACTTCTAAGATATTAACCTACATGAAGTGACTTGTTTCGTAACAGTTAGAGGCCCAATTTGGACATCTAGGATTAACAAGGGCAGCTAAGTACTCAATTTGAGACTAAGCACCATAGCATGAAATGAAATCAGTCTAATAAAATAAAATAAAATAAAATATGTCAACCCCTGTCTTACTAAACACAGTATAATTGGGAAAAGACATTTAGTAAACTTTCTAGTGTTGCTAAATTTGCAAATAAAAGGAGGAAGCTAGCTAGCATACTCAAGACTGTGACATAAACTGGACACTTAGTATGGCAGTGGAGAAAATTAATAGTGAGAACCCTTATCAATTACCCTTCTGTACATCATGAAGTTAAAATATAAAAGTCTGAAAGTAAGAAAATTTTTGTGACTTTTGACAATTATTAGTAAGAAATAATTATAACAATTGCCAAAAAAATCACAAAAGTTGACATGTTACCTGGCTATGACAAAGAGCACACAACTGACACCCAAGTAAGCCAGCAGAATATACATCCAGATATCAGGGGAGAGAGGATTCAGGAAGGAGAAGACGCCCGGGTTTGTACCATTGGGCTTGCGGTACAAAATACTTATTCCAAGAGTCATAAAGGGCTTGGAAAAGTCGATGACCTTCTCTCGAACATAGGTAATTGCCAATGGTGCAACTGCAAGGTCAGCTTTCTGTTAACAAAAATACAAAAAGAGAAAGAAGCCATAAGTCAGAAGAAACAGGTTGAAGCACACAATCAGATTAGGCAAAACAGAAATTTCACACAGAGGAGGTTTGTTCTGGTACTAAGTAGGCTGAAATTTAAAACTCTCTCTAATTAAGGTAACAGATTTATTCTACTTTTTTTTTTTTTTTCCTAAACTGACAGAAAATTAAAAGCACTGTTACAGGGATAGAAGCAAAGAAAGTTATTGCATCTCGCAGAAGACAGGAACATCGGTTATCACATCTTTTAAATTTTTTTTAAATATACATATCAACCTATGACTTCTCTTTGCCATTCCTTCACTGTGCTCTTTAGAAACTAATACATTTATGAAGCAGATGTGAATATGCTTGTACAAGTGTAGGGAAATGGACAGGAAGAAGTTGCTAATTTTAGAATAAAAATATCAGTACAAAATGAAGACTATTTTAAAATGGAAAGCGCTACACCTGAAAGGTGGTTACAGAGAGTAAGTTCTAAGAAAGTACAACTATCTTTTGCAAACAACTAGTTTGCAGAAATCATTATAAAACTTGTAAATAAATGACTATTGATCAATTGCAGCATTTGAAATGAAATCATAGAATAGAAAGTATTTTGTCACTTTAAATTTTGTTTTGGTCTTTATGGCAATAATTCATAGGATATTAGTAAATGGTCTATATTATTTTTACTTAAACATAATGGAAATCAGTCAAAAAAGACATCTACAGCATCTACTTTTTAATCTGTCAAGATCTCTTGAAAGACTGTACATGTATGTGTACGTGTAATTGTGAATATATGAAAGAGGGAAGTTCATAGTGAGAAATGCTATGGCACAAGATTTGGCAAACTGTAAACTAAGAATTCCCTGTAAACTATATGTAAATACAAGTCTGTAATGATAGAAATTGTGCAGCTACCATGTTATCTAAGCAACACAACTGCAAGCAACACCCTTTTGAGAATGTCCATTCTAAACCAATATCCAGAGATTTTATTCTCAATAAAATAATATAAACTCATACAGTTATATACTTTATTTTGCTCACTTGATATTGCGCATGCTGTCTAACTCTCAAAATCCCCCACAATATTATAAAAATTCAATGTTCCTTTTTTTTCTGTTGTCTCACCTTCCACAAAGTTCTGCTATAGTCTGTTGTTGTTATGAACACATTGTATCACTAGATCTACTCTAGTAAAGTACTTCTGTTTTAAAGTGTGAAACTCTTTTGGCACTGTTCATTTCATTTGGTAAGGGTTTTCCGGTCCAAAATATAACATATGCTTAATTTCCATTGTTAATCAGAATTTACAGGTATTAATAAGGGCAGCAAGGCTTTATTCCACAACAGCTGTTTTAATGGATTGCACATTACCGATGATATTCCAGTTGATGCAGAAAGAAAATATTATAGTAAGAAACTAAAACTAATTTGGATTAAAAGTTATAGGTCAACATGTATAAGTTTGAGAAACATAACTCAAGCTATTAGTTTGTGAGACGACTAGCAGCCATTACCCTAAGAGTGTGAACTCTGCTCACTACAGACTGTCAGAAGATGCAGTAGCACAATGACAGAAAAAATAGACCTTTTGAAAGGCTTTTGGCAGTTGTAAATTGTGGTCTTAAAATATTATCAGAGCCCTAATAAATAGCAAATAATTTATTTTGAGAAATACTATAGGAAATCCAGCGCTTGGTTATTAGATGAAAAGAAAACTGTATACAAGTGAATATGCATTGAAACCATCTCTTCCAGTGGAGCAAAGCTCTAGGGAAGTTGCAGATGAAATTAGGAAAATAACTGAACAAGAAATAATGCATGTCTCATATGATAGAACAGAAAAATCAAATATCCCAGCCTGGGAGGTACAGATCCAAAATACAGGTCCATATTTTGATACCTCAATATTTACTTTAGAGCTTTAGTGACTCTGTTTCAATATTCTTGAACTAGTATATTACCGTAAGAACAAAAATTAAGCATCTCAACAAAATATAAAATCCAGCATCTTTACTGACTAAGGAAATAAAAAGTTGCTAGAATGACTGACATAAAAATGTAATACTGACACAGGTAATCACTTTTGCTAATATATGTTATCTCCAGAATATTCAATTCTCTTGGCAATTGTTTAATTCTGAAATAGCACTACTTAAAAGTAAGAGCAATAAAGGGCCAAGTTTCTGGAAGTGCAGTACCAGGGTCTCTTACACTCTCCTACTATGAAGAAATGTAAGTAAGAGAATTCTCTTTAGTTAATTTCTCAGAATGAATTGAAAGAATGGTTTAAAATTAGGATTTTATCTATATTTATAAACATTAACAAATGAGTACCTCCTAAAATAGCTTTCTGATAAGTTCCACAACAAAGAATATTTATCTCACTTGGAAATGGTGTATGATTCAATTTTTTTTTTTTTTTTTTAGAATGATTGTATGTGATTCTATTTTGTAAAGGAAAAGATTTATCTGTCTGAAAGCAAAATCCTAAACTGTACTTATTCTTGACCACAGAGTACTTGAGATGAAGGCCTTTTTATGACAGCATCCAAAGACTGGTGAGCATAAACTAGTTGCTACAGAGAAAAGTTCTGCACCAACTAAAGGTAACAATAGTAATTAGAAACAAATAAGTCTGACAAGGACATTCCAGCACAAGGCACAGTCCTGAGCAAAATGGAAGAGTTGTACAGCAACATGAGCAGTAGCCATATCATGTGATGAAGGAGTGCACTGCAGGCAATAATGTCAACAATAGATGGCAAAGACTGCAGAAAAACTCTCCTCACAATAAGTTCTTTTAATTATGTCAAGTGTGGGGAAATGACAATCTTGCATTCACTTGACCATTCAAAGATATGTCATGATATGGAGAATGGCATTCATATTCTGTGTCCATCTTGATAAGTTTTTCTGAAAGAGGTTCTCTAGCAAGGAAAAGAATGTCCAGGACAAGAGGGAGGAAGAAACAGAAGTTAGCATATTTAACACACTTTTCAAAGTCAACTGAACCAGTGACAGTTATCCTCATCTTGCTTTCTGTCAAAGTGCATCTTTTGAACATTTTACTTTTAACAGTATATTGTCAATAGTACTTGATCTTCCATCTTCACCTTACATCTTTAACAGTAATGATACTTTCTCTTCATACTAGCATATGCACTTTCAGTATGATCTTTCTACATTATTGCAGAACTCTGTGGGCGGGAATTGCCAGACTTTCCATTCTTTTTGTGCTAGGTGAAGACTGTACACACTCTCTTCACAGCCATGTGAAAGATTCCCTGTCTTGCTGCCATGTGCAATTCTAGGATGTTCACTCAACAAATAACTCAAGATATACCTGATTTATTTCTGCTACAGAAGCCACTAAGGCATGCTAAGATCCTCATCCTTTGCTTCTTCATTTACATTTTACTTCCAATCAGCTTATTAACCAACTATTTTAGATAAAGTAACATATAAAGAAAAAAGGAAGAACATTTTTGTAAGTTGCACAGGGCTGAAATTTGGTACATAACCTCTAAAAAGACAACTTTTAAAATTATACTAAATTCAATCTATGCATTCAGCTACAAATAACTTCAGCAAACAATCAGCATATAAATGCTGAGTAGTGCATGGGCCATTGCATGTATAGTAAGTTGATATTTGCAGATATTGATATTTTATATGTGAAAATTAACTCTATAAAATATAACTGAGAGAAACTGTCACATTAATTTTTAAGGAAATTGAACTTGGAAAGCACTTAATAGCTGGTACTAATAACACTGGGGAAAGGAAAAACAAATTGAATTCTGTTTTGATGAACTTTTCTGAAAAACTTTTGTCTCATCTATTTTATTCAAAGGAATTAAGAGATTAAATATAGTCTACAGATAGCAACCTCAAAATAGCTAATAGTTATTTTTAGTTAGACTCTGTAACTACAGAATATTCTGACATAATGATAGAGTTCTTTAGCCTACGTAAACAGAGTGTTCTGGTAACATTTTGCATTGATTTAACAACCATGAATATTTACATTAAAAATGTAAGGGGAACCATATGATATATATCCAGATTCTTGTTTATATAGTCAGTCTGTATAATCTTATTGTGACTATATAAGATATACAAAGGTATACACATACACTAAAACCATATTTTAGTAATTTTACTTCTATATGGGCAGAAATGGACTTTACTGCCTATAAGAATTTTTAAAAACAAAGGAAGCAACTTTTTTTAAAAGGAAAAATTAATAAGGCTTCTTTTTAATGCACTATGTATGCTCTTCAGCCTAAGACCCTATGTGAATAAGTAAACTTCTTCAGCCACCTCAAATTTTTGGGATTGTTAACTTGAGAGCTGAATTTCTGTTACATTCCCTTTGGAGAAAATGCATTCCTAAATTAAACAAAGGAAGGCTAATGTACATCTTCAATTATTTAAACCCTCTTATGCATAGAGAGTTTATGTATTATTCCATTATTTTTCTACATGAAAAAGAAGTGTTTTTTATATTGTGTATAGTCTCAAAACATATATCAAGCAATGGTTTACATGTGCCCTAATTATTAAAAACCGGCTAATACAGTACATATTTTATTACTCAAAAATACTGCCACAAACTATAGGAAGGAAAATGTTAGCAGTGGTTTTATGCACTAGATTCTAATTTAGTTCTGTTCTGCATAGGGTATAAGTTAGCTAACTCATTTGAAAAACTTGTTACATTTACAGAATCACAGAACGGTAGGGGTTGGAAGGGTCCTCTGGAGATCATCTAGTCCAACTCCCTTCTAAAGCAAGTTCACCTAGAGCAGGTTGCACAGGAACAGATTTAAACAGGTTTTGAAAATCTCCAGAGAAGGAGACTCCACAACTTCTTCAGTCAGCCTGTTCCTATGCTTTGTAACCCTCAAAGTAAAGAAGTTTTTCCTTATGCTTATTTAAATTCAGTAAAGTTATCCAAGCTCTAGGCATTCTTCAAATACTGAAGATACCAGGATAAACTTATTAACAACCAGCTTCAATAAAAACAAACAAACAAACAAAAAATCCTAACCGTGAAATCTGTGGTTGTTGAGTTAAAATGTTTCTGATATTTATAAGATAAAAATCTATGAAACACTTGAAAATTATATTACTCTTATCATTTACTCCTTGTATTATGTGAAGTTCTGCTTCATTCTGGAAGATAAGGATCATCAGAGTGGTACAACTACATAATGAGTAAGAATACACAATGCCACAAGAAAATACATTACTCAGCATGATAGGCTGATGTAGACAAATTCCAAGCCTAACAACTATCCAGTTAGAAAGTGGATAGAGAATTAGGTAACAACATATATGGATGACACTATATTCAAAGTAAATAGAAGATCTAGAGATATTTAGATCTAGATCTAAGATGATATCAAGCTGGTTACAGGACCATTAAGACTAGAATTGAAATGTGCCATTTCTTAGTCACACAAAGCATGGCTAGTACAATGGCAGTCTTTTATGGTGTCTGGTTCTAGTTGTCTGATTCAGGCACTCTAGTGAGATCTGAAATTCTGCTCCCACTGTAATGTAAGCTGCTACTGCTCTTTCAGCAAAATTCTATCACCTTTATGTAGGTCTCTAATAGCAAGAGGATTAGTTCAGAGGAGAGAAATGACCCTGTGCTTCTATGGAGGCTTTTCCTAACTGATATATCATTTATTTATTATAACACTGTACCAATAATATAGGTGTAGATCTTATACTAGTTTTGCTTTTACATTTTTGAATTATGAAATAATGCAGTATTTCAATCATTTTTTTGAGGGCCAGAAGGATCATTTTCAAACTGTCTTGAAAATGGTACAAGGAAGTGAAAAGGCTGAATTCTGCACATGGCATTTTGAAAGAGGTCAATTCTTTTTCTACCCAGTCAAATTTAAAAATTAATAAAGATAGTAAATTACCATGCATTCAATAATGACTTGAGGATTTGTATATAACAATATTTTGATACCTTATTGAAAAGACACATTCTTGAATAAGTATAACATTCTTTAAAATCCTAATTCATGTAACAAACAAACAAAAAATCTAATGAAATACATCTATGCAATTTTTCTATTTTTAAGACCAAATCCACATTGTTTCAGACACAAAATGGCTTTCCACATAACAACCATACTATAAATAAACATTTTACTTCCAATAACATATTATTATACATACTTCTAAAGCAGAGCAAGAAGCAAAAACTCTTTCCTCAAGCTTAGTATTTTTATTTTCTTCAAATTTGACTTTACAATCTGATAAGAAAACTTTTAAACTTTTTTTTAAAAATTACATGGTTTTTATACGTAAAACTTTGTCTCTTTATGTCACTTATCCAGTGTCTTGAGAAAAAAAATCTAACAGCTATCTATACTGTTTCACAGATTCTATTGGCACTTTATGAATGCCATGCCCCACACATTCACACAAAATATACATTCATTCTTTACAAGCACCTATATGTAGTCATTGGTATGCATGCGTGTGTGTATATATAGCTGTTTCACACTAATATACATTATCAGGAAAAGAAGTTACTCATCTTTGGAAGTAACTACACATTAATGCTAATCAGACCTTCACAGGTCAAGGAATAGCAGAATAAAAATTGACTGTGCAGATCAATTTCAAGCTATTGCAAAGTAACATGATTTTCTTCCCAATGCACAAACACAAAATCAGTTTCATTTGGTGTGTTTTGAACACCTGAGGTTATACTGGCAGTTCCTTTTTTCTTTTTTAACTCTGAATTTTTGACTTCTGTATAATTTTTCTTAAACTAATGAATTATCTCTGATGCTGTAACAATAACAGATCAGAATTAATACTTTTCAGTTCCCCAGTGTGGGTGGCATTGTGTTTTGGGCATCATTCCCATCGGTACAGGGGAACCAAAGCAAAGATTGGTAAAACTGATTTTCCCAATACAGCTGAACTTATTTTGATTTTTGCAGTGATAAAGTACTGTACACTGAAGTATATATACTGCAGAAACAGACTGAATGAACAGATTCACAACAAACTCTAAAAATAACTTGCTGAAGATTTGACGTGAAAAACAGAATTACAAATCACTTCCTTGGAGGAAAAACACTTATTTGAATGGAGAATTTGTTTCATCAACTTTCTCAGGGTAATTTAATTTCTACTAAATGAGGCCAACCCCAATGGCCAAGCTTTTCTGAACCAGAAGAAACAGAATAAAAATGTAGACACATGAATTTACCTAATAAGAAGGATAAACCCGATAGAAATTAATTATGCTATTAGAGAATTCTAATTTTCACATGTATTTCACTTCAGTAGACACATACATAGACACAATAATCCCCACATTATTTTCTATCATTCTGCACTATGATTGTAGCAATAAAAGTGATTGTAAAGATCAGATGACTGTATGAAGATATAAGAAATGTAACCCTTTTATGAATACAGCCCTAGTCCTGGATCCAATCAGTTCCTAATCATTGTGGTAAGCATAGATGATGCTTGAGCTAAAGAGTTATCTTTTGGAGTCTCATCTGAAAAAGTTCATACTGTTGCCTTTATGAGCTATGATTCACTTCACTGGCAGTGCAGTGAAAGTGAATACCAATTATTAACTGGTACAGTTTTTATCTGTAACTATACCTTAATCATTTTATATAACCAAGTGCATTAGCTAGGCATCTCCAAATAGCTGATAATTATAAATGGGGATTATGCTAGACAGACTTACAACAAGTTCTGTGTTAATGCTTATATACTAATTATTTCACCTAGACTCTAAAATAATTGGTCACTAATTCACACTTGATTTGTCCTAGTGCTAGCATTCCCTACCATTTCCAGAAACTTGTGAACCTGTGACTGGACACAGAAAGAAAGCAAAAGAGAAAAAAATTAAAAAAAGAGAGAAAGAGAAGAAAGGGGAAGGGGAAGGAGAAAGAAAGAAGGGGAAGGAGAAAGAAAGAAGGAGAAGGAGAAAGAAAGAAGGAAAAGGAGAAAGAGAAGAAGAAAGAGAGAAAATGAAAAAAGAAAAAGGATGGAAAGGGAGGGGAGGGATTCTATCACTGTTAGAATTTGATAAGACTGGTAGAGTGAAAAAGAAATAAAGCAGACATGGAAAATTAAGAAAGTTTCACATAGGAATAGGAAAGGAACTTTAAAAGAAAAATGTTCATTAGTAGTGGTTCAAATTGTGAAAATTAAAATTAGAAAACCATAATAGCCTAAGCATAAAAAAACATTACCTAGGCATACTGTAGTTAAATGAACAAGAAGGCAATATTCACCTACACCCAGTCTCAAGAAATTTCAGATGAACAGCCCCCTGAGTACAGATCATCAGAAGTGAATGAGTATGGAGACCAATGTTGGACTGATGATTTCAAGTAGCAGTAAAGCTGTAGTTACTAATAATTTTATGGTCATGTAGAATACCATCTCTTTGATCTTTTGCTCTAAAGTAAACCAAAAATAAAAGAAAGGAACAGAAGATTCATAATATGGCATATTTTTGTGAATTACATTGAAAAATTCAGACATGCAAAGTAAGAATTTGCAGAGGTGTTCTGTAAGTCTATAACTATATTCTGCTTCCTTGAAGTGACAAACAGAAGTTCAAGCGACAAAAGAGAGATGGTTAGCTGCTTGTCAGGGAGACAACTTGTACTTATTCAGCTTGGGACAAATGACACTGGAAACAAAAGGTCAGAGAACTTAAAGTCATGGATTAATGAATCAGCAATTAGACTAAAAGGCACAAAAAGCACAAGTGATACTTTCTGATATATTGCAAAATATAATAAATCATCCTATAAGCCTCAGAACAGAATTTCACACAGAAATTAAATGCTCCTTTAATGAGGAAAAGAAAACATGCAAATAATAACTACAAGATAATACGAATATTTAAAACACTAAACATATACATGAAAAAAACATTACAGGCATGTAACAGTTAAAGAATTATGGATATTTTATCATGACATGGAATAACTGGAATGAGTTGGAATACTATTTTTAAATATAAACGTGAATTAGTAGCTTTGTTTAAAGAGAGGGTTTTTCTGGACAACTGCCAACATAACAAATGTCACTGATGATGATTACTGGCAATTCAGAGGAGAATGTTTGAGCATAGAATAATAATGCTTAATCTGCAAGGTAAATAACTGTATATCAAGAAATAAAAGTGCACTCAAAAAAGATGGCCTTCAAATGGATAAACATAAGTCAGGAATGAGATAAATTACAAACAAAACATAAGGAGAATGAAAAAATGTCAGATAAGGATAAGAAAACTGAAATACAGACAGTAGTATTTTAAGCACAGAGAGTACAGAAAAAAAATACAATTGTATCATCCTTTTTCATTAAAGGGGGTAGGTAAAAAAAATTAAATGCCAAGTCTCACCTAGTTTCTCTAAATTTCAGCCAACATTTTTTACTTACAAAGGAACTCAGACACTTCTAAGTACTATATATTACGTATTAACTTACAATTTCAGTTCGACTTCTGTAATGCAAAACTGCTCAACGTACACCATGTAAACTCATACAAGGCAAGAAGTAATTATTAAAAAAAAAGTGTGAAGGCTTTATAGCTGAACAAGACATTTTATAATTATATCTATGAGTGAAGACTTGGAAACACCAAAATGGAGATAGATCTATGTATTCTATGGGATGAAACCATTCAAATATGGGTAAAATGTTACAGCTTCTGCTGAGCTGACTATTTATCTTCCTCTCAATGGTATTCATTCAAACTAAAATCCAACTAGTGTTTTTTGAGTGCTTGGAATATAGTATATTTTATATACCAAGGTGAGATTTTCTCAGTGTATAAAGGATGCAACATTAAAATATTATGTAATTGATGATATTTTACCTAAAATTTCAGTTTACAAAGCAAGGTTCTTTTTAGCCTTACTTCTAAACCTATTTCAAGGTTTTCTCAGGAGGAGTCCTGAACATTTTCCATCTTCATTTCAAAAATATACATGCAAAGTGTTAAGAACAAACATCAGCAGATTGTAAAGGAAGTCTCTCAGACAATGGAAAAATATTGTAACCCAAGAAGCAAGAAGCTCAAGGTTCTCAGAAGAGCAACTGAGCAGAATCCAGTATAAAAACAGCCTACCTACACAGGGTTAGAACCATGAAGACTGACACAGAGCACTGTCTTCATGGGACAAGAACACACTGATGCTGCATGGGCTAAGCACACACTAATTACACAAACAATAGTAACGGAATACCTTCTTAACAAAGGTGATTTGATTGTCTACACAACTGCACTGTAATGTATATAAAACCTGATGTCCCCAAGCATTAGTCTGGGGCATCACATGTGGATTGCTTAAGAAAAATCCTTTGTAATTCTGCATTTTTTCTCCTCAGTCAGCAATGGATTTCCAAGGCACAAGTGTGGGTTTGATTCCCACAAGAAGCAGAAGCACACTAGTGAGTTTGAGGCTCACCAGAAATTCTGATGTATTAATAGGTTCAAGTCCTACTAGAAGGTAATTCCACTGGAATTCCCTTGACATAAGTTTATAAACCTGTTATATTTCTACTACACTCACACGATCAGTCACACCTTCTTCTGATTCATTAAAGATCTGTGTAATATTTATCTTTGCCACCTCAAACAGTAGTCCTTAATTCTCTCTCCTCTTTCTTACTTATTTCCCGTAACTTAAATAACCTGAATATTCCCTGCCACAAGAAATTAGCTTTTTTTCTGTGTGTATAAATAGTATTGATAAGCAATATTATGCATCCTGTAAACTGTTCTATTAACAAAATAAAGTATTTTAAAGTAATAAAATAAAATTATACCTTATTAAGACTATTTTTGTCTGTGAAACTGAAGTACACACAATTTCCTTGGGTGTTTTTATCATTTTTATGATAAATTATTGTGATTATTCCTCAAGTAAAAATGGATAAAATCATAAATTTTAACCAAGACTTGTAAGATAATTTATCTTATGCTGGTAGCCTAATTAAAAAAAAAAAAAAAATCATCAAACTATACAACCAGATGAAAGACAAGAGTTCTATCCAGACAGCTTAAATGATCTATTTAAAGGTACAGAAAAATCAGGAACACACACAAAAAAATGCCAAATCTTGATATGAAGACATTCTTAAGCAAAATTACTGTTTTCTTTCTTAATGGATAAAGGTTCTCAGACAGATGTTTTTTATATTATAGATTCCTACTGTAATCCTTATTTTTTCCAGCTACTGATACAATGGATCTAATCTGTCCCCACAGACATATATGCCTAAGCAGTAGTCACTAACCATTTCCCCTTAGATTATGGAAATTCGTTCTGGTCTACTTCTTGCACTGATGCAACACACTAAGGGTAAAGCACGCATATAAAATGTTAGGTCAAACCAGTGAGGAACACGAAGCCCAAGAAACGTATTCATGAATTTTGGAAGACAGAAACAGGGTTGCTGCTGCAGGCAAATGTACAAAAGAAAGGTCTGGCCTGAGAGCTATCTTACTGATTTTACTGAATGGGCAAGAAAATAATAAAAAAAAAAAGATTGATTTTTCAAGATTTATAGAAGACTTGGCAAGATGTGAACACAGTCACATAAAGAGAAATAATCGGGAAGACATATAATATAACTCCCTTGTGGTCTTGAACTTCTATGAGATTTATGAGAAATTATGAGAAATTCTGTAAGTATTTTTCAAATAGATGCAAGTACTGTAGCAACTTTTAGAACTCTGTCTTTATTCTGTAGTCAATTTTAATTTGAAACTCAGGTTGAAAAATGTAGACAGAATCATTTTACCTTTCCAAAAGGTAAAGATAAGAAATAGTAATTGACTTTATTAAATCACTTTAACAAAATTAAACCTATTTGACACTTAAAAACATTCTCTGAGGGAAAAGAAAGAATGAAGAGATAAGCTAATGGGCCATGTGAAGTCCTAACCATATGGAAACATCAAATGCACTAATGGTCTATTTGGAATTCTCCAAATTCTCATACATCAGTTCTAAGGTGTGCTTGCTAATAAAATGTACCAATAATATACATGCAAATGAAGGGTACAGATGCATAAATAAATAGCATGTATTCAAATTGTTAACAAAATAAGAATAGATAAAACCAGAGAAAAATGTAAAAGAAAATTTTAACAACTGATAAATTGAGAGGCTAGTAAAGTTAAGATCCAGATTAAGAAATTAGACTACATCATCCATGACATACTAACGGTGTCTACATTTTTTTGACTCCTAAGTAAATACCACTTTACAGGCAAAATAAAGTTTAATCTCTGTTTAATTATCTGTTATTTATGGGGAAAGGAACACATATTCCATTCGGTGTTACTGGAAAAGTTCCTTTTTTAAATGCTTTACTGATGTAGCTTCTTCAAATGCATTTTATTTCAAGATTATTTTAATGAAAAGCTTAGGAGGCCCTACTAAAAACTGTTCAAGAAAGCTTTAGGGATGAGTAACAAAAGTACACTAAAATCCTTCTTTGCTTTTGAAGAATTATGTAAGAACTACTTCCCAATATCCACTCCAATAAAGGAAAACTCCTTCCAGGTGATGATGCTATCTAACAACCATCAAATATAATAGCCATGCATCCTATGTATTTATACAAGTATGAAAATATGCATGTATAGACAGTCTAGCTAAATATCTGTTTGCTTTCTATGTATGTGTACTAAGTATGATACATACATTCAAAGATAATATAAATATAATACTCTCACACATACGTCTTAGAAGTGTGAAGCTAGGTATAATCAACATCTATTGCAACAGCAGTACCAGATTATTTACTACAAAAGCACAAGGATAACATCTTCCCTAGTAAATATGCATATTTTAATTAACACATTCTGCCCATCTGCTGAAATCTTAAAGCATATTGAAACAAGATTAGTGAATATTTTTCTTCAAGCTATTCATGTAGTTTCTGCCATCAGCAAGAGGTTTCACATGAACTAGCTATAAAATACTCTCCACTTCTTCCAATTTTAAGTGACAGTGAAGTGCAGAACATGAGTTTTATCTCATCCTTTCATCAAATGTCTCTATTTCATGCAATATGCTCAAATAAATGCAAAAAGGGACAATGATAATTTTCAAACTGAATAAAATGTTTCTGAGAGTGAATTCAACTGGCATGACCAACTGGGAAAGCATTCCTTGAAAAACATGAAGTAATGCTTGTCTTACTCATTTACAAATAATTGCGATGGTATCTGATTTGATACACATTGCATTACTTCACTCCTTCAGTGTTAGTAGATGTTTTGTTTTACTGCTTGAACTTTACATTAGTATGTTTGAAGAAAGATGCTTCTCTTCTTTGTGTATATCAGATAATTTATATGTTTACATTACTTATACAGAAATGTCAGTAAGAGAAACACCCAGATGCACTATCAAAAGAGGTAGCCTGACTTCTACTGATTAATGAAGATGTATGGTTTGTCACAAAACAAAACAAAAAAACAACAACAACAAAACCCAAACCAACCAACCAACCAACAAACAAACAAAAAAAACCAACCCAAACCCACAAACAACCAAACCAAACAAAAAAACCCCAATCCAAACAACAACAACCAAAAAACCCAACTCATATATGCATACTCAGAAAGAAATTCTGAATATTATCTTCCATATTTTGACGTAGGCATATGCCACAGAACAACTAAACCAATTTGGCAGAAACACTGTCTACAGGCAAAACAGCAATGAAGAGTAATCTTCATTTAACAAACAAATTCTACACTAAAGAAATCATTGATGTGAATTTACTTGAATTACTACTTTAAACATTTTTAAGCATTTTCCAAAACAATACTATTCAAATGACATTTTCATAAAAAGTTACAATTTATAAAGATAGAACTGAAATGTAAAGGGATAGTAGGAAGCTTCCAAAAGTTAACTTACATGATCAATTAGTTCACGAACCATTCCATTCCACTGTCCACTGGCATCTTCCTGAGCTCCATATTTTCCATCCTCCACCAGTCTAATCTCATAGGAAAATCCAAGGATAGTAGACAGCTCCCTGAGGAGGTCAATGCAATAACCTTCAAATCGATCATTTCCGTACAAGGGTTTGTCAGACTTCTTGAACATAACATATGGCTCTTCCTAGAAAAATTAAAAACACAGAAAGAAAAATAAGTGCCCCCACACCTCCCTTTTTAACCAAAAAAAGTCTTTATTTAGCTTCAAAGTGAAGTTAGTCAGAAGAAATTCTCTCTCATTTTTATCTGAAAAGATGACACTGTAAACATTGTAGTGGTACCTTCAAGGAATTCATATACACACTAAATTTAAATGTGCTCCTTAACAAGTTACGTTATACATTAATGGACGGATATTGTAAACCTCTTAAAAAGCAGAAATAAGGTACATTTGCAACATAAAAAAAAATAATTAGAAAACCCAAAACATCAATCAAATAAGTATTAGATTTTACACTTTTCTTTGCACAAGAATTTTTACTGATTTCTCAATGCCTTTTTTTAGATAAATTATAGAAAACACACAGGAGGAGAAAAAGGTCAGTGAAAGCACCTATTGTTCTATTACCTCAAGTTATAAACTGCCACCTATGACTGCAGCAAACCAGAAAAAAGTTAACTCTAAAAGTAAATTCTATGATATACATTCCATGAAAACTGAATTTATTTTCTTTAAGCATTTATCTTTTTTATTTAATTTAAACCACAATGTGACATTTTTGCATAAAGTGTTGTGCAAACAGAACAGCAAACAAATATAAATGATTGGCAGAATATTTATAAGTATAGGAAGAAACAACATTTAGCAAAATGCAGGATTTTTATATCTCTGTCTCAATATAGATAGCCTTCCTCAAATACAGAGCTGAAGGGAAAAAAAACAATGGCAGAGTTATTTTCCACAATGTGGTACCAATATACAAGTTTTATTTGATAAATTTGTTAAACACACATCTTAGTCTTTGCTCATGTTTTAGACGGGATTTTTTCCCTTTTTAAAATAATAATAAAAAAATAAGCTCCAATTAAGGTAAGACAAGTGGTAGTAGATGCAATTACTGCACCAAAACCAAATCCTAGTGAATAAACAATATAAACTCTCCAGGGTAACTTAAAGTTCATACAGGCCTAAATCTTCACATCAGCACTAAGAGAGGTTAAAGGCATTTCATTCTACAGGGTTCTGATATCTTTAATAAGGATTTGTCAGCATTCTCGATGTAAGCATCTGGTTTGAGCTGTCCTATGATTTAAACATTGTATATGCATAAACTGGAACTTTAGCATGTAAGAGTTTACCCAAAGTGCAAAAGAGAAAGAAGGAAGATCTCTTGCTCTTAAAAGAAGTGTGTTCAGAATTTATATGTTCCTCTGTTGCCTCTTACACTTTGGTTTCTAAATAAAACAAACTACTGAATCAAGACACTGATGAGATTCTATTTTTTATACTTTATGGCCACCCATATATTGAAATTAATAAGGTTATGACCATATTTTAAAAATCTTCATACAATTAACAAGGAATCCAACATGAACTACATTGTCCAGAAAAATTACTAGGGTGTTTTGACAGAAACTTTTCAAACAATAGATAGACAAATTACTGCATGAGAGCTCTTCTACATGAATTACTGACAAGAACAAAGACTTGACTGAAAACATGAAAGTTGAGAGCAATTTAAATGACAAGGATCATTGAATAATAATCTTGAGAAGCAGAGACAGTGACAGAATAAAAAATATGTATGAAAACAGCTGTTAATCAATTGATATGAATATCTCATAGAAAAGAAGTGTAAGGAAAACAGCTTTTCCATGTTGTCCTGGGTTCAGCTAGGATAGGGTTAATTTTCACCACAAGTTGAGAGGGGTGCCACAGCTAAAATAGAGAACCGAACATACAAGGGATTATTTGATCCTATTCTGACATCATACCCACTACGTAAGGACAAGGGGCCAGGACAGGACCAGTGCTCATGTTCTCGCGGGTGATCAACCAGTTGTGGCAGCACCTTCCTCAGTTCATTCTACATCACTCATTTTATGTATTGTTTCATTGCTATTACTGTTGGTTTTGTTACTTCTCCTTTTGTGTTGTATTGAATTCTCCTTATCTCAATTCACAGGTGGTGTACTTTTCTTGCTTTTCTCCTTCCCATTCAGGAAATCAGGGAACAATGAAGGAGCAGCTGCATGATGCTCAGCTCTTCTCTGGGTCTACACCACAACACTGGTGAAATGAGAATTCCATAAATAAAGCACACTACTGACCAAGCAGAAGCTATGCTAAGACAAAACACAGAAAATGTAGAAAAAGAAGCAACAAGACTCAAATACAAATTCTTCAGTGAACTGAATCTCAGAAAAGGAAGTACAGAGGAAGTAATATGTAACTCAATTCAATGACAAATAGAAAAGCAAACAATCAAGCATTAAACTTATGTGGGCACAAACGTATAAAAGCTAAAATAAAAAATACCATACAATTAACAATTGGCATTAAGGATTAAAAAAAAAAAAAAAAAAATCAACACTCTAGAAGAAAGGATAAAAGAAAATTCTAAGAATTAGTTCATCTATTGCCCAACAGGAAAAGAAAACCATGCAAAGATGCTACAAAGGCAGTCAGTTTGATGATTTTCCTGTGTCTATCTTCTCTGAAAAGGCTGATCAGATAATATATAAAATTAACACAAGAATCACATGCAGAAGTATTTACACTGAAGTATGGGAAGATAAATTTAGTGAGCCCTTAAACTTTAAATAGTTTCAGGAAGTTTTCATCTGAAAAATTCACAAAAGAAAGGGTTTTAGCAATTTCAAATCTATTAGGAATTAACTTTAAGAATTTATGGAGGCTTTAAGGACACTACAAACGGCTTATCTTTAAATTCTTTCCATAAAAAAACCTCACAAAGTGGAGAAAAGAAGGCTATGAAATTGTAGACTAATTAATGCAACTTTTAGAATACCAGTATTTTTATACTAAGCAAATTACAAAACTTTATCATTTGTGGGAATCTAAAGTGAAGGGAATATTGAGAAGGGAAGAAGTTGAGGAAAGTCATCATGTCATGTTATACACAAAATTATCCTCTCTCCCAAAAAATATGAAGTAACGTTGCCTATCTGGAAATGTGCACTTCATTGAAAGAGATGCATTGTCAGTCTGGAAAGTTATAATAAATTATATTCCTTTATAGGGTATAGGTAAGTATCTCCACTTATTCATGGACAGAAAAGATGCTAATTGGATGTGCAGTCACTCTACAGTGGGGCAGGATTAGAATTCAACATCTTACATTTCATAAAATAGATGAGTGATATTAAAAAATGGCTTTCAAAAGGAATTAATGAATATTTCCAGACTTCAGATGAATAATAAATTGCAGAAATTCAGGAGGAAAAGATTTGATTAGGTAGCAACTCTATAAAATTAAGTTCTATATATTACAAGATATCATGAACTAGACTCGACAGTATGACACCATTAACTGGAAAAAAAAAAAAGCCAAAACCAAGAACAAAACTAACCTGGCCTACTTGGATCTGCTGTATTCTGTTTAGTTTTGAATACTGCAATTTATAGGACAAACATGAACCTAGGTCTGCAAAACAGGATGAGGAAAGACTGAAAAAATATAGGTTGCCTCATTTAAGGAAAAACAGACCAAGACAGAAGTGACAGAAGTCTTCAACTCCTACAAAATTGTTGCAAAACAGAACCATGAAACTTCTTTTCTGTAGTGGGGTCAGGAATTAATGGCCTTAAACATCAGCAAAAGACATGAAGGTTAGAAATTGGGAAACAATTTATAATGCTAACTATACTTAAGTACCACGGTAGGTTATCTAGAATTTGGTCTATTTTGCCAGAAGTGAAAACCAAGCTCAAACACTTGGTGAAAAAAAAAAAAAAAGCCAGGAAAAGAGCTACCTGGTGCAACAACTTCTGCTGTGAAAAGAACATTCACCATCCAGAAAGTGAAATCATGACAACTGAAAATTTTCCAATATCAGCTGTGAGGTTCTGTGTTTTTAGAATTTTCCAGAATGTCTGGAAATTCTTTATCAACACTAGTTAATTCAAATGTATTATCTCATATTAAATTTGGATTAAATATTCCATATTTTTTTTATCTACAGTTTAAATCCTAACATTTCTTTCTGAAAGTGTAAAAACTTCTTCAGATGTAAAGACAGTCAGACTTGTGCTTCCCAAATATAACATTCTATATATGTCTCTGTAGGCATTATGAAATTCCTATGTAGTTTGGAATGCTCATGTATACAGATCCTAGATATTTGCTCTCTTGAGTTGTTCAGATATTTACAGTCACACATCCTCCAGCCTGGAATCTTGACAAGATTCTTGACAACAGTTTGTTTCAATCTTCTCTTCCAAGGAATTCTGAATAACATGGGGCAGAATTTAAATACACGTGATATGAGGGAGACAGTATAATTGCCAGTTCATGCTTTTATGTATTTTTTACTTAGTAAGCACAGCATGATTTTATTTACTGAGCCATCTAGCTCATCCATATATTCTTGTATATTTTCCTGTACGATCATTATGGCAATCCTCAATTGTTTTACCCATTCTGCTGATGCTTTTGTACACTTAATGAAAAAAAGATCTTGCAACACTTTCTGGAATTCATAGCTTCAACTCCATACTCTTTTATTATTCTTTACGCTCACCAGCTTGGATAAGGCTACAATAGTCTTTATGCTACTATTTAATAATTATAATGTTTTGTTATGGATAAAAAGCTTTTGCTGAGAAGACTGATCAATGAGTTGTTAATGGATGACTGTAAATATTCTATCAATGTAATACAGGTGAGAAATTTGGAAAAAAATCAGCACTACAAAATTGAAAATAAAAGGGAAATATTTAAAGCTCTGTACAGTCTTGTATTCCATTCTTGAAGCTTCAAGTTTGAATGCAATAGGATGTTTGTTTTTCAAATGCAAAACATATCAAGATCAGTTATGAAATGGTGGTATGATTGTCAATGATTTTTTTTTTACTGATGATGGGGATCTTATGTAGAGTGCAAGCTGGATCATTAAGAGGAAAGATGACTTATAAAAACCACCAGGTCAAAGGAAATAAAAAATACTATTAACACATTTGTCAACAACTGTTCAGCCTAAAACATAAGAACACCCAACAAAGTTGCAAAGAGATTTCTGAAGATTTAAGAAAGTTAAAAAATATTTTTGGAGTGATTTTTGTCTAAAAAAAAATAAAACTGTGTAAAGCAAGTATACAACAATTTGGAACCCTTTCTTTCCAGATATGTTACTCTGTATTTTAGTAGTCTTTAAATTCAGATGAATATAACTCTGTGATACTCTCAGAACTCTCAATAATTTAAAAGGATCACGAGGAGATAGGATTATCTTCTCACAGATCATAAAGGAAAGATAGTTAATTCTAGTGACTCAAAAAATCATACTATACAAAGTGATCTTGTTTCATAAAACACAGCTTTATGCCTAGTTGAAAAGACTAGGCCTTTATCTCAATACAAGTAAAATCAATTATCTGCAAGAGCAGATAACTAGAACGCAGTCCAGTTGACTAGAATAAGTACTTGTTCAGTACAAAATATTATGAGAAGAAAATTAATCAAGTCCAGAGAGAAAAAAAGGTTTGATTAAAAACTTACTAACTATAATTGCCACAAGATTAAAAAAGAAAAAAAAAAAAAAAACAAAAACAAAAAAAAAAAAAGAGAGACAAACTGGAATAATGATGAAAAACCTAGCAGGAAAACACACATTCTCAAAAGTTAAACTTCTTGTTTCAACCATTAAGAAAAAACAAATTAGCCAAGATACATGTATTTCTTGTTCATGTATTCTATTAATCGAGTGATTCTTGATCAATGTTGTAAAAATACATTAAAGAATAAGTTAACACACCAGATAAACAGGATGCCATCCAGAGGGACCTGGACAAGCTGGAGAAGTGGGCATGTGGGAACCTCAGGAGGTTCAACAAGGCAAAATGCAGGGTCCTGCACCTGGGTCAGCGCAATCCTTGGTATCAATACAGGCTGGCAGATGATGGAATTGAGAGCAGCCCTGCAGAGGATGATTTGAGGGTAGTGGTAGGTGAAAAGCTGGACATGAGCCAGCAATGTAGACTTGCAGCCCAGAAGGCCAGCCATATCCTAGGTAGCATCAAAAGAATTGTGGCCAGAAGTTCAAGGGAGTTGATCCTGCCACTCTGCTCTGGTGAGACCTCACATGAAGTACTGCATCCAGATTTGGAGTTCTCAGCACAAGAAGGACATGAACCTTTTGGAGTGGGTCCATAGGAGGGACACTAAAATGATCAGAGGGCTGGAACACCTCTCCGGTGAAGAAAGGCTGAGAGAGTTGGGGTGGTTCAGTCTGAAGAAAAGGCTCTAGGGAGACCTTATTTCAGCCTTTCAATACTTAAAAGAGTATTATAAGAAAGATGGGGACAATCATTTTAGGAGGGCCTGTTGCAACACGACAAGGGGTAAAGGTTTTAAAATAAAATAAGGTAGACTTAGACTAGATATAAGGAATAAATTTATACAACAAGGGAAACGTTCCAGGTCAGGTTGGACAGGGCTCTGAGCCACCCAGTTTAGGTAAAGATGCCCCTGCTCACTGCAGGAGGGGTTGTACTGTATGACTTTTAAAGGTCCCTTGCAACCCACACCATTCTATGATTCTAAGACATCATTTATAAATACATGTCAATAAGTGGTACTACACATATCTGTGTAACAGAAAGAAAAAACAGAATTTTTAATCATAAGACACCAATTTGATCGAAATCTACAGCAGACTGACACAGTCAATACTAAAATTACCTAAAATAAATAAATACAGATTGAAGATACCCATCTCAAAGGTACTGAAAGCAGTTTTCAAATCACGTTCAACTGACAAATAAATAATTAAAGAATGAAAAGTCAATGTTGATTTAAATAAAATTGTCATAACTTCATTACATAGTTCATATATAAAATGACAGAATGACAAAACTTCTTTGAAGTGAATGCTTTCAAAATAACAGAGCATTTGATAACAGACATAGAAAAGGATCAAAGAAAGTTCTCATAATACAGAAAAATTAATCCCCTATCTTTCTTATCTACTTAATGTTTGACTGCAAATCCTAAGCTTGGCCATATATAAAACTGTGCAGTAAAATTTTCACATTTACATATTTAAATTCATTAAAACCTGACTATCCAATATTTAATCATAATTAACTAATCCCTTTCTGAAGAGCAAAGTAACGGGTTTATTGTTTTGTTTTCTTTTTTTTATTAAACATTTGACTCATTTGCCTGCATTCACCTGAAAGAAAAACAAAACCAAACTCCAAACAAACAAAAACACAAACAACCCCAAAACAAACAACCCCCCAAACAAACCCCCAAACAAACCCCCAAACAAACCAACAAAACCCCATGATTTTTATTCTGATAAAAGAAATATTGGGTGAACAGTAAGCAACAAGGAGCAGATATTGTGCAGACAAGATTTTTGGTACAATGTATTCAAGAAAAATAGTGTATATTTTAACATTTTAAACAAAAGCTTTGAAAATTCATAGCTTTAAGGCAGTAATTTACCCTAAAAATCCTTCTTGGGTCTTATTATTTACTTAATTTCATCAACATGTCAGCTTGCTACAAAACTTTAATATCAAAGTAGACATTTAATGTCTCATAAGACTAAAATATCTCCAGTGAAGACTAGTATCTCTATCCCAAGCCATAGAAGTACTAGAAGTGAGAACACAGATAAACTAGTAAGTGAAAGTAATCATTTTTCTGAGAAAATGTACTGTAAAGTACACTAAACTAAAACTACTGCAAGTAAAGATGTGGTCCAAGGAACAGTAAAGTTGAAGGTAGATTAAAAATTATATCTGTAAATAAAAGTTAAATCTTTGAAAAGTATTTATTGACTAATACAAAAAATTATAAAATTTATAAAAGTGAATATGACCCCCAAGTGACAGATGACTGCTATTTTCATGCAGACTTTCTGTTTACCTGTACTGTTGATGAACAAAGATATTTTGCTTTATTGATAAGGTGATGTCCTCCTGATTGCATGGTGAACTTTAATCACAGATTTTTTTTCAATGACAGTGAAGGAAAATAATAAGAAGATGACAGTCATTTGCTATACATTATCATCAGAGGGGATAGCACCCTCTGGATGTACAAAGGAGTAGAGTGATTACACAAAGTCTGTATTTCATATAAATAGTTTTCTGAAGACCAAAAATCAAATAAGATAAAAACTGGACAGATTTCAGAAACTACTAGGAGGAATCAAGTTTCAATTGTATTTTATTAAAGGCCAGATTAAATGATCAAAATGTTTTCTTCTGATTTTATATGCTAAGCATCCATGACTGTAAATTAATGATTTTCTCACCATAACTCTCTAATTTACATCCTTTATATGATACACAGCAAGTCTACTAACTCCAAAGACTTTTTTCATGAGGGCTTTTATTATAACAGGTTTTTCTTTATATATTTTCATGTGTTCTACTTGCAAAATTTATCTGTGTTTGTTTTTTAATGCATGTTGTATCACAATCTTAAAGCTTTCAAGCTTTCCTACACAATACAAGGTTTGGATTTATATTTCTACAGGTTGAATTAATATTGCAGCTTTAAAAACTTGTTTATAATGTACATCTAACACATGAATGAAAACCCACTTACTATATACAAATGTGGGCATTGAAAAAATTTACTGATACTGTTTTTGTGTTGTTTTTTTGTTGTTGTTGTTATGTCAATCTATATGTTTGGACAATAAATACTTTAATTATTTCTGTGAGCTGTATTATATTTCACAGAATCATGGGAAGAGACCTTTAAAGGTCATCTAGTCCAACCCCCTTGTAATGAGAAACTACAAAGATAATACTAGAAACTACAATAATTCTACAGTTCAATTTTTTTTTTTTTTTTTTTTTTATGGTAGTTATCAAACATATGGATTGCTCATTAATGCTTTCAACATGTCATACATCATGTGTCATATTAAAGAATCTAGAACTTGTGTATTACTATCAATATTGAGATAAGCAAAACAATGCAAAACAAAAAAGTGGAAGCCCTGATGATGAGAAGAGGAAAAACATCTTCAAAATTTGCCACTGTTAGAGAAATCTAATCATTAGCTTCTGTTCACCAGGGATACTGGAGTTAAAAGGCTGTCTTATCTAATTAACAATTATGTCAGATGTAAAGAATACACAATAGACTTTCACAGTTGGCAGCCAAATTCAAGTGGGAGATGTGAGCAATGCACTAGTTACAATCAATCAAAACAATGTAATATATTAGACATCTCACTAGTTATTTGAGCCAGGATATTCTAATAGGAAAAACTATGAACAGATAAAAAAAACCCCAAACACCAAAATCATCTTCTTTCACTATACTATCTGTAATAGAAATTCATTATAAATATCTCTTTTTGACATCTTTTAAGAAATTTCCTGAAAGATCCCTAGTATGCCCTTTTTAGGTCATGAAACATATATCAAGACATAGATATGACTACATTGCAACCCAAAGAACTTAAGCAATTGTTGTTCTTTTCTGCAGCTTTACTCCTCATTTTGCCAGGCTCCTAAATAAAATAGTTTTATTTATTCTTCCACAATTTACTCTCAGCTTTGGCCAGACTTTAAATTAATTCATCTGCATCCAAAATGTATTAAGTTAGCTACAAGTGGATGTCTATTTCAAGCAAAAACTTGACTCAATAAAACACAGAAAGCATTAAACTGTTACAACACTGCAGACTGTACTAACCTATTTTTCAGTTGAACAGAATCATACCGTCTTCACGATACATGAAGAATATCAAAGACATTTTTATGTCTTACCATAAGGGAAAACAAAACATCATTTTCTTATGATGTATTTTAAACTTTCAAAAGACCATAGGGGAGGGAAGGGGGGGGTGGGGAAGGAAAGGAAGGAAACCCAACATATTCCTACACTGATGGCCCTTGGTGTTTATAAGGGCAAATCTTGAATTGGATTTATAAACTGATCCTTGACACCATGTGAAAGTATATTTTTATTACTAACATTTTAGCAGAAGAGAATTGAAGCACTAGAGAATTATTTAATGTAAGTTTTTTGGGGATGATGCTGTAAACTTGGAACACCAAGAAAGTACTTCTCAGTCATTATCCAGAGATGTAAATAAATGCCCATTCTACCTTCTGCTTGCACACATCCAAGAAAAAAAAAAAAAAGAGCCTTATTGACCTTTTTCTACTAAGTCAAATTTCAACTAGACTGATCCCACTGCACTCATTCATATACTATGACTCCCTTGAAGCCTCATCATTTTCTTCTGATAAGCAGCACTTATATTTGTGTTTTAAAAACAAACAAGCACTGGGGCCAAGCATATTTCTGAATACCTTAACAAGTCTAAAGATCCCAGAGATTATTAGAAGTACATAGACATTACTGAGCTGAATCTCAGAACAAGGATGATTTTCAACTGAAACTATTTTGCATTTTGAGCACCATAAACAATAAAGCAAGCTATAATTTACCCTTCTCAGTGGAAAAATTCCTGAAACACACTGAAGTAGTTTGTTTAACATTCTTGCTACATTTTCAAGAAATCTGTCAGTTTATAGCTTTCACTGATTGCTGAAGAGGAGTGGAATTGAGGCAGGAGTGGAATGAAGTTCAGGAAGGAAAGGGTGCAGATTCTGGATGCTGAAATGGGTAGGAGAAGACTGCAAGAGCCATTTAGTCAACAAAAACGGAATAAGAAAAATACTGAAACTGGAAAGTAAAGAATTTTATATTCCTTTAATTTCCAAAGAAAAAAAAAATCATCACATCAGAGTAGACTAAACATACAAACCCAAAATTTATGTATTGCTTGAATCATCCCAAAATGATACAACAGTAATTATGACAAAATGCCTCTATAAGTTATCTTTCTTCAAACATACCATACAAATGAAAAAGACTAAAAATCTACTGTTCTGTGTACAAGAGATGAGTGACCAATCTTTATGAAGATAACAGGTAAGGTTATTCTTTTTATACATATTAATTTAAAATTTGGCCATTGAAAATCTCATGTTTTAAATATCCTTTGGGTCCAAAAGAAAGTGAAAGAAAGTATGCAAAATGAAAAATGGCATATATACAAAATAAAATAAAAGCAAAGGTGCTAAAATAATTTCACATTTCAAAAGTAACAAAAACCTGCTAAATGTCAGGTTATTGCACACCATTCATTACTTTCACACATTTCTTGAAAAAATCAGACATGACAACTGTGAGCTTTTCAGAACTTTGATGTATGCAGATACAGAAAAACACAGAAAAACTATAAGGCAAAGGAAGAGAACATTCATTTCATCAGAACAAGACAAATGAATCTGAATAATAAGATGTACAAGCTGGTATGCAATGTAGTATAAATAAACGAACACTATGCACATAGATTTATAAATATGAAAATTGAATTCCAAATTTAGAAAGATTTCAGATAAAGGTAGAATCTGTACAAGACGAAAATATTTATATACTTATACCTAAAATCTGCAGAATTTTTGTATACCAAAGTCAATTCAGGAGAATGAAATGATAAGAAATCCTTATTAATTAACTTGAAAGGTTTTTTTATTGTTTGGTTTATGTTTTGTTAGGTGTT
>JANHGN010150703.1:0-45791 GCA_024605025.1 Megaceryle maxima | reverse complement strand
CTTGAGTTCTGGTGTCTGTGTCTCCTGGAGCAGGTCCAGCTGACACAGGGTGTCCTGTAGGTACAGCACTCAGCTGTGGAGTAGTAGTGGGAAATGCTGCAAAATGACATTTTGGGTTTAGAGCTGTAATGAAGCTCTAGTCCATGCAGGAAGCACGCTGTCGGGGGCATTTATCTGCCTTGGTCAGTCACAGCCTGAATCTGTGGCACTTTGCAGCCCACGAGTCTTCATCTCATCCCAAATTCCCCAACATCTGTTTATCACAAAGTCCTCTGAGCTTCTTGCACTGTAGGAGAGTCCAGGAATGGGACAGTTTTGGGAAAAGGCAGCACTGGGAGTTGGGATGTTCTTGTATCCTGTTCCTGGCAGAGCTGGCCCCTAAAAGTCCCCAGCCCCACTGAGGGGCTGAACTTTTCTGCAGGGAGTGTTAGCAGCCACGTTGCCCCAGCCCTCTCAGAGGACAGGGCCCTATAAAGTGCTTCCAGTGTGATCCCGTTGGTCTCGCCAGCCTCCAGGTAGTGCCAGGTCCATTGGCGTAGGAGCTGAAGGTCTCCAGCAGTGCTGTGCCACATGCTCCAGCCACAGTGCCAGCTCCCTCCAAAAGAGAGGTACCTCCTGACAAGGTTTTTCCCTCTCCATCCCAGGCCTGGATTGGGGGTATCCGAGCGGGCTCTGTTGCATCCTGTGGGAACCATGTAAAGGCCAGCTGCCACTGGATCACCTTCAGTGCTGAGGTGGCAGGTAAGGAACAATGGAGTTGTAGAATCCCAGACTGGTTTGGGTGGGAAGAGACCTTTAAAGCTCATTGTCTCCAACCCCCTGCACTGACAAGGGACATCCGCAACTAGAGCAGATTGCTCAGAGCCCTGGCCAACCTCACCTGGAATGGTTCCAGGGATGGGGAACCACCTCTCTGGGCAACAGGAGCCAGGGTCTCACCACCCTCATTGGAAGGGGTGCTGAGTGCAGCTGAGGGGTGGGATGGATTTGTCCCTGTGGTGGGTCTGCCCCACAGACCCCAGGAGTCACAAGGGTGAGTGGAGGAGACCTTCCCCAAGTTCCCCTGAAGGTGTGACAGTATTGCACCTCTTCGTTTGCATTGCAAAACTGGGTGACCCACACAGTGTCCCAGGCTGGGGAGTTCTTGGGAGCACCATGTGGGTGATGGACAGGCTGGTGACCTGCTCCTGTGTTCTCTTCTTCAGGCGTGCTGGGCATCGTACCGCTGGAGGGCAAGGATGGAGGCAAGAGGACTGTGTCTCAGCTTTGCTGCCACTCAGGTGAGCTGGGTGTCTTCTGGCCCAATGCTGGTTTGTCCCATGCCTCTGCTGCACTCTGCACTGGGGCAGAGAGGAGCTGAGTACCACGTCCCACCTCCTCAGGAGTCATTGGACCCTGGGTGGGCCGTGCCAAGGGGCTCAAGTGCCAATCCCAGCCCAGGGTGCTGTGTTGGGCTGTCTCCTAGGCAAGGGGCTGGGAATGCTGCTGGAGTCCCCAGGCACTATCACCCACAGGCAGGGTGACTCTGACAAGTGTGCCTTGTGTGCAAGGCCCAAGCCAACTGCAGCCGTGCTGACCAAGCCAGTCTCTGCCAGTCTGGGCTTTTGCTCAGGAGCCAAATTAATCCATGTCCCTTCATCCTTTGAGCTGAGGTGAGGTCTGGACACATAGCTCTTGCTCACGCTCTTCCTCTAGCACACACTGTTATTCATTGCACACCCTGAAGTTCCCAGTATACCCAGTGCTGGGCTGGCAGCAGAGCTGGGGATGGCATCACCACGGGTGTACCCACCTCCAGCAATGGGAGGAGCAGGCCAGACCAGTGGCCATGTTTCCCTGAGCTGCTTTGGTGTGGGCAGAGCAAGGTGGCTGGCAGTGTTGACCCCATCAGAGGAGCACATGCCACGGGTGTGAGGGCTTTGCCTCCTGCATGGGCACGGGGATGCAGTAATGAGGAGCCTGGGGTACCCCTTTCCTGATGTGGGAGCAGCAGTGGTGTCCAGGGGACGCTCACCACCCATTTCCCCCCAAAATCTGCCCCGGAGCAGCAAGATGAGAGCCAGTCCCAGCCTGTGCTGCCTCCACCTGGCTTTGTCCGTGTCTCAGCCCCAGTGGCCCGGGGCTGGGCACAGGGAGCTGCGCCACACTGGGAAGCAGGCCAGCAAGCTCTGCCGCGCCTGGGGAGTGCTGGAGGGGTGCACAGGGAGCCAGCCCAACAGCAACAGCTTCTTAATGAGATTTAGCAGGAGCCCTTTGAAGCTGGCTGTGCCTGAGCAATGCCTCCAAAGTGGGGAAGGGATTTTTCTCCGCTCCCAGGGCAAATACAGCAGAGAGAGCTGCTTGCTTCTCCTGCCTGCTGGGCCTGTCTCCGCAGCCCAGGAAAGTACACAGTGACCTACTTTCCCGAGCGTGGCAAACGCATCCGAGGGGCTGCCACTGATGGTGCCAGCCTCCCTCCCGGAGGGCCCTGCCGCCGCAGCCCCGAGCAGTGGCCCTGCGGCTGCCGTGCTGAGCCCAGGCATTACAAAGGGCCCCTTGTCACCAGCACAGCCTCAGCTGGCCACGGCCTCACGCGCCAGCGGCTGGCCCGGCACAGACCCCCTTGTGCTGTTGGCGCTGTTCCCTATGCTTCCAGGGATGTCCGTCCTGAAATCAGAGCCAAACATGGGTGGCAAGGGGTTAGAGGGGGAGATGTGATGGCTGGGTGATGCCCTTTGGGGTTCCCATACCCTGCCAAAGGGGTGCCATCTCCCAACGGACAGCGTGAAGGGGCTCAGGCTCTCGCGGCAAAGCTGAACTGCTGCAGAATGCCACAGGGGAGCTGGATCTGGCCCCTGCCACCCACTCCTGCCTGCACATGTGGGCCTGAAAAGATCCTGAGGCTGGGGAAGAGCAAAGGTGGGCACACAGTGTCCACAGGGTGAGGATGAACCTTTGCCCTTCTTTTCCAGATGTGGTGACTGACTTTGACTTCTCACCCTTTGATCAGTTCCTGCTGGCTACAGGCTCTGCTGATGAGACAGTGAGTGCTCAGTGATGGGTGTCCTAAGAGGCCACCTGGTGTCCCCTGGCATGTTGCTTGGATTGATTGTAGGGCCTGGTGGAGAGAGCTGGAGTGGGGAATAAGTGGAGTCTGAGGAGAAGGGTTCCAGCCTTGGGAAGCAGTATGGGACTTCCCTGGTTTGTGGGGGCAGGGCAGATGGTGTCAGTCAGGGATCAGCTCTTTCCCACCCAGGATGCCCACAGCTCTGATCCCACAGCTCTGCGATGAGGGATTGCCTGGTGTCCTCAAGGACCAAAGCTTGGAAAAGCAGCAAGCCCGGGTCAAGTGCAGCCATCACCCAGTGGGTCCTGCTCACCTGCCTGGGGACTGACCCACCTCTCCCTGGGGCTGCAGGTGAAGGTGTGGCGCCTGCCTGAGAGTGTCCAGGACATGCCCAGCAGCACAGGGCTGACTCTGGGGCCCAGAGGGGGCCCAGTGGACATGCTGCAGTTCCACCCCACAGCAGATGGTGTCCTGGCCAGCAGCGCAAGGAAGAGAGTCACCGTCTGGGACGTGGGACAGCAGCAGCCACTGACAGGTAGGCATGGCCATATCCACTGGCTCCTGCCCATGTCATATATCAACACACCTGGGGTATGAGATGCCATCTAGAGGGACCTGGACAAGCTTGAGAAGTGGGCCCCTGTGAACCTCATGAGGGTCAACAAGGCCAAGGGCAACATCCTGCCCCTGGGGTGGGGCAACCCCCAGTACCAGCCCAGGCTGGGGGTGAAGGGATCGAGAGCAGCCCTGTGGAGAAGGACCTGGGAGTGCTGGGGGTGCAAAGCTGGACATGAGCCGGCACCATGCGCTCATGTCTTCAGGGAGACCTTGTGGCCTGTCAGAAAGATGGAGATAGACAGAAAGACCAGACAGACAGACAGACAAACAACAGTAGGTCTGGACAAGGGGTGATGGTTTTAAACTAAAGGAGGGAGGTTTAGACCAGAATTTTTTTACGCTGAGGGTGGTGAGACCCTGGCCCACACTGTGCAGAGAGGTGGTCAATGCCCATGGAACCATTCCAGGTGAAGTTGTCCAGGGCTCTGAGCAACCTGCTCTAATTGCAGATGTCCCTGCTCACTGCAGTAAGGTTGGAGTTGATGACCTTTAAAGGTCCCTTCCCACCCAAACAGTCCATGATTCTATGATTCCACTGTGGTGATGCCTGGGCTCAAGCAATGTACCCAAGTTGATACCTCAGTGTCACTGAACAAGCAGCCCGGGGTGCAATTTTGGGCAGGGAGCACCACAGCCCCTTGGGGGTGTGCACAGGTCCCCTACGCTCTGATCTAAAGGGGTGTAAAAGGCTCCTGTACTGCCCAGGGTGTCTGTATCAGCTTTTCTGGGGATCCCCTGAGGTGACAGGTCTCTCTCCCTGTGTGTCCCAGTGCGTGGGTTGACACAGCTGCTGTGGTCTATTGCTGACCAGCCTTGCCCAGACCTCAGCTAACTGGATAGGGGCAGGAGGCTGGGTGGCAGCACAGGGTGTAAGTGCCCTGTGGCATTCCCAGGGCTCCTGCCCCTCAGACCAAGCTGCCAGTGGCACGGGGGTGCTCCCAGCAGGGACGTGGCAGTGTCTCAGCAGGGCCAGGACCTTCAGAAAGTCTGGATCACATGCCATGGAAGCATGATGATGCTTGTGGGTGGGAGAGTGATGGCTCCCGCCTGGGAGGAGCCCTGCGTGGTCCTGGTGCTGATCCTGCTTTCCTCCCCCAGCCCTGGACTCACACGGGGACCAGCTGCAGAGCCTGACCTGGAAGCACGACGGCCGCCTCCTCGGCACCTCCTGCAAGGTGAGCGGCTCACATGGGTGACCTTGCTGCCACACGCCACACCACGGCCTGGCCAGCAGTGCCCTGGGCATGAGGAGCGCACGGTGACCCCGTTTTGGGGAGAAAAGGTCAGAACTGGGGTCGGCGAGCGGTGCCGGCGCTGAGGGTGATGGGAGCGCTAGATGGCGCCTGCTGCTCGCTGCCGACCGCACAAGCGCGGGTGTTGTGCGCAGGCCTCGCATGAAGGCTGAGCGTGCAGACACCAGGCCGACGGGTGCAGGCCAGCTCAGTGTGCAGGCCAAGCAAGCCGGCCGAGTGAGCAAGCCAAGCGAGAACGCAGGCTCCCAGGCCAAGTGAGCAGGTAGGCAGGCTGAGCACACAGACCAAGTGTGCAGGGCGAGTGAGCATGCAGGCCAGCTGAGCACACAGGCTGCAGGCTGAGTGTGTAGCAGAACAAGCATATAGCCAGAGCAAGCAGCCTCCCCTCTGCACTAAGAATGCAGGCCCATAACAGAGGCTAAATGTGCAGGTCAAGCAAGCTGCCAGGCCTCCAGGCCATATACAGAGGCCAGGTGAGCAGGACTGAGTGTGTAAGCCTGGCTGAGCATGCAGACCAAGCCTACCAGCTGAGCAAGCGGTCAGCCCCCTGTGCCGAGGATGGAGGCTAAGTGTGCGGGCTGAGTGAACGTATGGACCCAGGATAGAGTGTGGAGAACTGCCAAGTGTGCAGGCCAAGCATGCAGGCTGAGAGGTTCGAGCCTGGTACCAAGTGAGCAGGCTGAGCATGAAGACTAAGACCCCAAGCCATGGGTCAGCATGAGCTGTGCCATGTGGCCCCAAGGCCAGCAGCATTGCCTTGCCATGCCAGGCGAGTCTGGCTGGCACAGTGTTCACTCCCCAAATAGCAGCCTGGCAGCAAGGCTGGCACAGGGGTTACCTCCCTGCTCTCTCCATGCCCCAGCCCACCCATTCTGAGAGACATCCCATATCTTGCTGGCCTCTGTTGTTCTTGGTCCCCTGCCCACAGGATGCTGGGTAGTGCTGGCAGGGTGGCATGTGAGGGTCAAGCTCCAGCCCTGGCTCTGCTTTAGAGGCTCCTCCCTTGTCTGGGAGCAGTTTTGAGGGTGTTGGGGTCCTGGGGCTGTGTGCTGTGAGGCAGGACCTGGAGGATGCTGTGCGACCACCCATAAGGGCAGGCGCTGAGGGCAAGAGGGTGATGGGCAGGAAGGAGGGGGCTGCTCACTCCAGCCTTCTGCCTAACATGGCCTGACACCCCACTACCCACAGGCCCCTTAACCCTCTACCTTTTTATCTCAACAGGACAAGAAACTGCGGATCTTTGACCCTCGAGCCAGCACAGCTGCTTCCCAGGTACTGTCCATCCCGGGTGTGCTGGACAACATGGTGCAGGCAGCCCTGCCTGACCAGGCTGCTCACTGCCTGCCACGGGCTGGGCTCAATGCCCCAAATCGTGCCAGCCCTGGCATTGCAACGGTGTGGGCAGGGGAAAGGGACAGTCTCCTCATCCTCCTCCCCAGTGGGGTTCAGCACAGGGAATCCCTTCCCTCCTGCCAGGGCTGGCAAGCTGCCCCAGTGCACTGGCACGCTGTTGGGCAGTGATCCTGAACCCCGTAGGAGCAAGGGCTGCCGGCTTTCGGGCCCTGCCACTGTGCAGGAGCTGGGCAAAAGCCTCTGGGGGACAAGGACCTGCCAAGGGTTGAGGTCTGGGCAGCAGGATCCGCACAGCTCAGCAAATAACAGCGATTAGGAAATAAGTCGAGGACTTAAGCCTTGACGTCGAGTTTAAAGAGCCTCTTATTAGAGGTTTCCTGTGGCTTGGGAGCTCCTTCTGCTGGCGGCTGCTGGCCCCTTGAGCAGAAGGAGCTGGAAACCTTTGGGAGGGGAGGGATGCAGTGGAGAGCAGGGTGAGAGCCGCAGCAGGCTCTGCCGCTCCCCGCACCTCTCCTGCTGCCAGTGCATGAGTGCCCATGGGCTTGGGCAGCCAACGGGCTCTGGTGCCTGTGCTCAGGCACAGTGGTGACCTTGGGCACCAAGCAGAGGGAGCTGCTGCTCCAGCACTATGCTGGGACTCTCCTGCCACCGTGGAGCCTGGGTGCTGAGCTCCTGTAAGGCCCCTGGGTGCTTTCTGCAGGGACGAGCAGTGCCCTGGCCTTCCAGGCAGCATTATAAATACAGCACCACAATATATAAACACAAACCCCACGGTTACACGTGCAAGGAGCCAGGGTGCTCACAGTCCTCAAATGGCCCCATGATGCTCCCTGGCTCCGGGTGCTGCTCAGCGTGGCTGGAAGGTACAAATGTCTGCTCCCAAATTCACCCTACACTATCCACCAACGGCCCCAGGAGCTGCTCCCCTCCCTGCCTGCCCCCAGCTTCTCCCCCTGAGAGACCCGTCGGCTTCTCTAACAGCATTTCGGCAAAGCCATGAACGCGATGGGCTCGAGCCAAGTCTCCTGGGGAGGGTGGACTCTGTCTCACTGAGCTATTAAAAATAACGTGTGAATGATGGTGGCTGTTCAAAGCAGGCAGCTCCCTTCCCTTTGCTGCTGTCTGATCCAGCCTGGGGCCGGCACTCCAGCTTTGCCAAGAGCAATATGCACCTTTGCTGCCATGGCCGAGCGCTGCCGCGCCGCAGCCCTAACCCCGGCCAGCTGGGAGTTGATGAAGATGTTTAGTCTTGGAGAAGTGCTGTGTTGAAGGGGAAAACTTTAAAATGCCATAAATCCTCTGGAAGTTTGCACAGGGCTTGCTCAGCCAAGAGGAATAACACTCCTGGGTTTTGTTTTTTTCTTTTTTCCCCAGTTGCTGGAGGGCCGGGTTATTTGGAAAGGCTCCTTCTCCCCTGGGCCAGCACAGTTACAAAACCGGGTGATGCTGGGGCCACCATGCGGTGCCAGCACCTCACGAGCTCCTGGCTTTGAAGTCACCTGATGTTTTGGTTTTTTTCAGCCGTGAGTGAGGTGACCGAAACACGATGAGTTTTCCAGCTGGGCTGAGTTTCCTCTGCAGCAGGCGAAGGGCTTGGGCTTGGCACTGCCGCCAGCTCACCCTGGTCCCTTTATGGTACATGGTGCTGAAGCCGACCTCAGTGAAGGCTGCTTCTCTGGCTGGTTTTCTTAATTTGCCAAACCTTCGTCTTTAAACAGTTCCTTTTTTTAGAGCAGGGGGGAAAAGGATAAGAAGCAGCTAAAATAAGAGCCTTGGGTAAGAGAGCTCGCCACCATGGTGCCTGATGCTACACTGGGGTCTTGCAGATGCACCATGTGTGGGGCTGGGGACTGAGAATGGATGACAAGGAGGGTGACTGGCAGGCTGCCCACACCCTGAGGCCATGCCCCTGTGGGGGCCTGACCCCCCTCATTCCTGGCTATGTCTGTGGCAGCTATTTTGAGCATGTCCTGGCAGTGGGCAGAAGCGTGTGACGCAGCGAGAGCAGTGTGGCCGAGGGCTGGCTGACCCCGCAGGGTGCCCAGTATGTACCCAAAGCCATGATTTCCTTTGGGAGAGCTGTGGCCTCATCCTGCTGGATGCCCAGCCCCTCATTTCTCCATCCAGGCTGAAGTAGGGAGCTGCAACTGCAGAACCCCTTTATGAGCATTAGGGCTGTGCTTGCACCATGTTGCTGCACCTCAGTGCCCTGAAACTGTCAGTGGAGATGCCAGGGCCACCCCTTTGCTGCAGTGGATTCTGCCATGCCTCCCCTGCCTGGCTGGGACTGGAGCTGAGCACCATCATCCTGGAGAGGTTGCCCCATCCTCTGCCTTATCCCCTCCCAAGACCATGCTACCGCAGCCGAAGCCTCCCTTCCCATGGGTGCTGGTGGTCACCCTCCTCACCTTGACCTCACGTGCACTGGAAGTAAATCTCATCCTCTCCCTTGTGGCCTCGGCTCTGCCAGCCATTGGTGCTTCTCTGCCTCTGCCCTTCCCCACCCTGCAGCACTTGGGCAGCTCCCCTAAACATCCCTCCCACAGCCCCCTGGGACTTGCTCTTGGGGTTATTCATCACCAGTGTGGGGGGATGGGGGACACAAGTCAGAGCACTGGGAAGGTGATTCTGTGCTCGCAGCCAGAAGCCAGTGGCACCCTGGGCTGCATCCCCAGCAGCGTGGGCAGCAGGTGGAGGGAGGGGATCCTGCCCCTCTGCTCCCAGGGCTCTGGGGAGACCCCCCTGCAGTGCTGGGGCCAGCTCTGGAGTCCTCAGCACAGGAGAGACAGGGACCTGTTGGAGCAGGACCAGAGGAGCCCCAGCAATGATCTGAGGGTGGAGCCCTCTGCTGGGAGAGGCTGAGAGGATTGGGGTTCTTCAGCCTGGAGAAAAGAAGGCTCTGGGGAGACCTTCTTGTGGCCTTTCAGGACTTCATGGGACCTGTCATTAGGATTGGGACAGACTTTTGAGCGGGGCCTGTTGTGACAGGACAAGGGGTGATGGTTTTAAACTAAAAAAGGGAGATTTAAACCAGATAAAAGGAAGAAATTTTTTACACTGAGGGTAGTGAGACCCTGGCCCAGGTTGCTCAGAGAGGTGGTCAATGCCCCATCCCTGGAACCATTCCAGGTGAGGTTGTCTAGGGCTCTGAGCAACCTGCTCTAGATGTCCCTGCTCCCTGCAGGGCAGTTGGACTCAATGAGATTTACAAGTCCCTTCCAACCCAAACCAGTCCATGATTCTATACCCCGGCTGATGTCTCACATAGGTCACCAGAACTAGTGCAGAGCACAGCGATTCAGGTATGGTGTGGGCTACAAAGGTGGCATCTCTGCTTGCCTGCTCCCCTGGCCACCCTTTCCTCTGTGTCCTGGCAAGTCCTGGGTCCCCAGGCTGGGTCCCTAGGGCTGGTGGGGGCAAGATGGGCACACAGGACCCTGCCTGCATAGCAGACTGGGGTCTTGTCTGTCTTCTAAAGTAGTGCTTCCCAAAGCGGGATGCACACAGCAAATACTAGACCCTCAGAAAATATTAAATCTTCAGCTGTATCTGCATAGCATTTATACATCATTAACATACATCTGCTTTGAGGGTGTTGGAGCCTGACCCAGGCTGCCCAGACAGGCTGCGGAGTCTTCGTCTCTGGAGAGATTCCAAACCCACCTGAACAATGCAGTCCTGGGCCCCTGCTCTGGGTGACCGTGCTGGAGCAGGGGGGTTGGCTGATACGATCTCCAAAGGTCCCTTCCAACCCCCACCATGCTGGGATTCTGGGATCTGCTGGGGGTGCATCCTCAAAAATATTTACTGACAGGGGTGTGCAATCAAAAAGCTACTTGGAGATGTTGCTGGACAGAAGAGATGTCACTTGTGGGGGTAGAAACCTGCCGGGGGGGGGCTGTCCCATGCCACTTGGGCAGTGTGGCCACACGTGAGCCAGTGCCGCAGTCTGGTGCATACAGAGCTGTATCCGCTGGCCACAGCACTGCTCCAATGGGTCACATCCCACCCCCACACGCTGCACACTCGGGCGAGGGGCTGTGCGCATCTGGCCAGCACCTGGCTCCCATTAACAGGGCCGGGGCGGGCGCCGGCGGTGCTGGGCTGCGAGGCTGCTGCTGAGCATGGCCAATGTGGGCTGGAGAGGAGCTGGCTTCGTTCTCACGAGAAACTTCCCCCGCCAGCGTTTCGGCAGGACTGGGGGCGAGGGAACGGCCATGCACGCTGGGTGAGCACACGCTCTTGCTCACGTTGTGATGAACTCGGCTTTCATGAGCAGGACCAGAGCTGAGGGCGCCTGGGGACATCTGGGAGAGTGTCCCTGGGGGTTTGTCCCCACTGGGGGTTTGTCCTCCCACCTCGTGGGCTGTGGCAGAGGCAGAGCTTGGTGCCTGCAAGCACCCAGGACTCGCAGCCCTCCAAACACACCCAGTGGTGGGGCAGGACTGCTGTCACCCCCAAGACCTCGGCCCCAGGGGCCTGGAGACCCTCTCACAAACTGTGGCCACCATCCCATGGGCCACACCAGCCCCCATCACAGTGGGAGAGGACAGCAGGGAGAGGCTTTCTGTGGACGTTGTGGCCATGATGGCAAAGCAATGCTGCAGCGAGCTGCAGATGCAGGCTGGGATGACCTGGCTATGCCTACAGCCAGGACCCCACAGACCCTAGCATGTGACCTCTGCCCACAGTCCAGCTGCCATCCCTGGTGCCTGCTGGGGACTGCTCACCGGTGGAAGGCGCATCAGGACATGGAGAGACTTTTAGCCTTCCTCCCCCCAAGCCCATCACGCAGTATCCCACGCTGGGGTCACCCCGGGGGTACCTGACTCCCAGCCTCGGCAGTGGCTTCCTCCAGGCTGAGGGAAGGTCCACAGCATCCCACATTCCCAAGGAGACCGTGGGAAGCTTTGAAAAAGTTGGCCCGGCTCTGGTCTGCCTATTTATAGCACCGCACACTCGGCGCTCTCATGCTTCTGTTCCCCAGCGTAGCTGCACGGGACTGTTTATATTTCCTCTGCTCTGCTTCCCCCTCGGCTGTCCTTCCCAGGAATGCTGCTTGGTATGGCAGACATGGGGAAGTCGAGGAGGATTTGGGATGAAATGGATTCAGGATGAGCCAGTGGCATTGCAAGGGATGTGGGACAACTGCCTCGCCCTTGCCAGCTCCACAGCATCGGCACCTCCCTTACCTGGGGCTGGGGCTCTGGCATGGCATTTCAGGAGCCCTCAGCTTGCTGCCCGAGCTGAGGCTCCTGTCAGGCTCCTGCTCAATAGGCAACGGTGTTTGGGGGATTTGAGAACTTCCTTACAGCAGTGCTTGTGGGACCAGTGAGTGCAAGAAGAGATGAGATGCGAGAGAGGAGGGATGGGTGCTGATGGGTGCAGTGGTCTGCCCAGCCCATTTGGCCAGTGGGTCCTCCCTCACCTGCCCAGGGAGGGATGTCTTGCTCCTGGGCATCCATGCCAAGGTGGGAGCCCCCGCAGCTGAGGGGACTGTCCCAGTGGGAGCTCCCTCACCTTCCTGCCCTTGCTAAGACGTTCTGTTGGCCTTGCCAGAGGTGATGGATGGAGGTGTGGGGTCTGTGCTGGCAGTGGGGTAGCAGAGGCAGAGCCTGCATGGTGCTGGCAGTGCTCAGCTCCCCGGGGCATGGGGACACGACAGCGATGCTGCCCTGGGATCAGGGAGGTGGTGTGGGCAGGAGGGGGCTCACCCCACTCCATCCCCACCATGACACAGTCACCCTACACCCGTGAGCAAACAGCAGCTAGTGCTGGCAGCGTGATGGCTACCAGAGCACGCTACTGCCATGGGTGGTGTCTGGGATCCTTGTGTTTTCCTGGGGGCAGGTGGCAGTTCAGGGTACCCCCAGCTCCAGGCATAGACCAGGAGTGGGGCTGTTGTGAAAGAGACTGCTCTGATCTCCTGGCCACCTCTGGATTTGGCCACAGAGGGAGATCAAGGGAGGATGCAGGGCTGTGGTTAATGCCCTTGGCTTCCTGGCAAACTGTCCCTCCTGGTACCTGCAGCCTCATGGTGTTTAGAGGGAGTGATGGCTTCCCCCATGTACATGGACCCATACTTTTGGTATGGGGAGGAGGAGTCTGCCCCCAGAGCCTGCCACAGTGCCCCAGGCTGGGGGGGACCCCTTCTGCCCTGGCACCCACTAGCAAAGGGATAGTTCAGCCTGGCTCTGGTGACTCCTGTGCCCACACAGGTCCCTCTGATGGTGTTGCTTCCCACGGGGATCAGATACCTGCTGCCTGCTAGCCATGCTCATGGCCTGCTAGCCACAGGCAGGGCCAAGCCATCCTGGATCCTGCCAGCCACAGGGACTCTGCCCTTGGCAGAGCTGTAACAACCCACCCAGCTATCTCCTGTCCATCCAGCCCCACAGCCCCACTCTGGGCTCCCCATCTCCAGCTCTCCATGCCCTGCATCCCAGCTGAGAGCACCTGCTCCAGCAGAGGCAGGATCACCCCCAGGGATCGCCCCAGTGCCAGAGCAGCGTTTGCTTTGTCTCAGGCTCTCGAAGCAGCCGAAGGCAGTCGCTCCCAGCAGGCAGCTGTTCCCAGCTCGCCCAGCCCCACCACCGCATCGCTGCCAACAGCTGCATCCAACTCGCCGGCCCTGATCCCCAGTGCTGGCCCCCTGCAGCCCACAGCCAAGTGTTGCGGGGTGCACAGGGAGTAGGGCTGGGGACCCCTGTGGGTACTGGTGCTATAACCCAGCCTGTGCTGGGAGGTATGGGTTGAGATGGAGAGGGGGATGGTGCTGGGAAACCCTCCCCACACAGCTGATCTAGCTCTGAGGAGGGAGCACAAGCTCCCCCCCAGCCTGGGCTGCCTCAAACCAGCTGGGCTGGACCCACACAATGGGCTGGAGGAGGCTGGGCTGCCTTGCTACTGTCATGGCCAGAGAGCTAGGAGGCTTCCTTGGCTCCCTGCGTGCCAGTCTGGAGCTGGTGGACTCCTCTCAGCCTTCTGGGGGGATGAGCAGCTCTGGGGGGATGCCCATCCCTCAGGCTGCAGCTGGTACCCTGTTCCATGGACACAGGGATGGTCCCAGCATCACCTTGGGGTGGGTGCCAGGGGCTCTGCCCAGCTCTGCCAGCCCCAGGGACCTGCAGCAGCCCCACAGACACTCCAGGGCTCCCCACTGACTGAACCACACCAGTGCCCACCATCAGTGCCGGGTTACACCACCCCATTCCTGCCCAGACCCTCAGCACCAGGGAAGAGGACACGCAGTGGGGGGGGTTCCCAGTGACCCTCCCATCCCCCGGGACTGACTGTCACATGCTCACCTCTGGCAATATCTGCACAGCCGGGTGTCTGAGCCACCAGCGAAAGCAGAGCCCCGGCCCTGGCCTCTCCGCATACTTGCTGCCCTACGTGCTGCTCAGCCGGGATGGAACTAATGCAGAAAACATGGCCCTGCACCGCAGCCAGCCCAGCGTGGGCTGGGAGCGGCATCGCCCTGCCCTCTGCCAGCCGCACCCCAGGGGCTGCCACCCACCACCACCTCCTGGGGCTCTACTGGATGGTCCGGGACCAGTGGAGCCAGTGCGGGTGGCTATTGAATTTCCAGCTGTTGAGTTTTAGCCTCTGCAGCCACACAGCTCAGGTGCTGAAGCACTCTCCTGAACGATGAGTGAGGCTGGCCCTGGCTCCCAGGGTTTCCATCCCTCTCGGCACCGATCCTGGGACGTGTTCCCTTTTCCTTCCAGGAGCCGGCTGCAGTGCCAGTGTGTTGGAGGTGGGGGACAGGCCCCTCCTGCCCCACATCCTGATTCTGCAGCTGGGAGCGCTGGGCTTGGTTTGGCTTCTTCCAAGTGAGCCACGCTGGCTGGCGAGCGCGTGTTTTTGCTGGCAGGAAGGCTGGCGTTCCAGAGCCAGGGGGAAGGGGAGTTTGGCACCATGCCCCTTCTCCTGCCCTGGCTGCAGGTCTCTCTGGAGAGCAGGCATCCCTTGAGGTCCAGGACTGGAGGAGGCTGCTCCCAGTGGGGTTTCTCTGGTGGGCACCTTGGTGCACCCTTGCCGGCCCACCACTGTGGCAGACCCTCACTGGCAGTCACAGCGCAGTTGTGGCTGGTGGTGCCCAGCACTCACACCAAAGGGGGTGCAGCTCATGGCTCGTGGCTCCTCTGACCCCAGTGTCAGCATGTAACTGCCAGCCTGGGGCTGTGGGTGCACGGGCACCCTCCTGTGCCCACTCCACCCCTCCCACCACCACCGCAAGTCCCCCCTGAACTGAGCGGATGTGCTGGAAGCACCGTGATGGATTTAGCTCTAGCAGAGCCTTCTGCTTTCCCCTGCCAGCTCTGAAATCGTTAGCAGGCTTTTATTGGCGCTTTGCAAATGGGGGGGGGCGGTCTGTGAGCGCTGACTGCCATGGGGCTGCCGGCTCCTGCTGGGACACTGGGAACCACAGGACCCATCTGGGGGCCACATGGGAGCCAGCAAGGAGCCGCCACTGGCCCCGTCGTAACTCTTCCCCTCCTGTCCTTGGCAGAGCGGCACCAGGGCCAGTGTGGGGACCAGGCTGTGGATGGTGGGCAGGATGAGGTGGTGGTGTGGGCTGGCGGGGCTTGGCCCCCACTGGGGAAGCGTGGCCGGGCTCAGTTTGCTGTGTGTTTCGGTAGCATCCAGACACTTGCAGGGCACCCAGCTTCTGCAGCTGGGATTCCGCACGGATCAAGAGCCTGGGGATGCAGCCAGGGAAGTAAGTCCCTCTGTCACCATGGGCATGGCCAGCCTCTCCTCATGCCTGCTGGCATGGAGCAGCTTCCTCACATCACACTGGCTCCCCGATGGATGTGAGGAGAGCCCCAGGGGGCCAGGGAGCCATCCTGTGCCCCCTCATGCTCACGTTACCTGCTGACACCCTCCACTCCTCCCTGGGAGCCAGGCCAGACGCTCCACAAAGCAGCCACACCAGCACCAGCACAGGGTGGGGGTTCAGGACTGTCACTGCTTGCAGGCTGTCCCCAAGGCACCGTCACCAAGGCCATCTCTCAGTGGCGACAGAAGCCAGCGCTCAGCTCCATTTGCTCAGCCCCAGGGCAGTTCATGGCCATGCCAGTGAAGCACGCGTGGCATGCCAGCAGTGATACTGACAGCCCTGTCCCCTGTGCCTTGCAGAGTGTCCCAGGACATGAGAACAACAAGGACTCCCGGCTGCTCTGGATGGGTTCCAGCGATTACCTCATCTCCGTTGGATTCAGCCAGGTATGGTCCTCACCAGGAAGGTGGCCCTGGCGCTGCTGGGATGTCCCAGCCATGGCTGTGATGGGTCTCCGGGTGCATTTTGGGTGGCCTGTCTCCCACAAAAGCAAGACATCCCCTTGCTGGATGCTCTGGCCCTTGCTGGGGATGGAGGGAGGCTGGCTGGTGGTGGAGATGGTACCACGGGGCCTACCCCAGTGCTCAGCAATGCTACGTCTGTGCCCCTGCAGATGCGGGAGCGGGAGGTGAAGCTGTGGGACATGCGGCAGTTCAGCAGGGCGATGCTCACCATGACGCTGGACACCTCACCTGGGTAGGGACGGGGACTCGCCACAGGGCAGGAGGGTGGGTGGTGGGGGACACCATGGTCAGAGACCCACCTGCAGCACAGAGCAGGAGGTGACACAGGCTCCTGGCACAGGTAGCACTCGACCACAAATTTGGGGACAAGGCTGGGGACAGTATGGCTGCATCCCTGACACCATTTGGGTGTGGTGGGAGGGCAGTAGTAGTGCTGGGGATGGTGTGGAGGTGTCCGCAGCAGTGCTGGGGTGTGCCAGCTGCTCCCTGGTGGGTGGTGGCACTACTGGGGATGGCACCAGTAGTGGCCAAGGTGGCTGCTAGATGGGTGGGCACAGGCACTGGGGCAGCACAAGTTGCTGCAGGTGAGCAAATCCCTTTGGTGCTGCCACACGTCGGAGCACCTCGGCCCTGACCCCCTGCTTGTGGTGGGGCTGTGGTGCTTTGTGCCATGGTGCTGTGGCAGCTGCCCAGCCAGCTGTGGCTGGGCCGGCAGCAGAGCCATGCTCACCAGGTGTCCCCTGGGGAAGTGGAAGAGATTTGGCAGCCGTAAGGGATCAGTGCCGCTCGTCAAGGCGCAATAGAGCCGTCTCCCGTCTGCGGGGCACTGCTGAGGTGAGGAACACTCTGGTTACACCTGGCCTGGCCTCTCCCACGCTGCCCAGTGATTTGACTCCATATCACTGTGTAGGAGAGAAATGGGAGGAGGAGTCAGTGCCTTCATCCTTCCAGGGTGATGGGGGTTGGGGTAAGGTCTTCACTGGGCTGCACTGGAAGCCACCAGCTCTCCCCAGAGCTGCTGGCAAAGCACGGGGACACCACGACCCTCACCACACGCTGGGCTGGTTCTGTGGAGGGCTGGGATGTTTGAGCAGGCTGGGTGGTCGGCAGCAGCTGGGTGCCGGTATGTGGCCCCTGGCAAGCAGAGTGAGCCATGACAGCAGGGCTGGCCCCTGGCTACCTGACCAGCATCCCTTATGCTGAGGTGTCAGTTCTGAGTCAGTGCTGCCAGTGGTAGCTGGGACCAACAGGAGGGGAGAGGATCATCAATGGGCACAGTGGGAAGGCACTGGCATGGTGCTTGGAGGAGCAGCCCTGGTGGGAGCAGGTGGGGAGGCTGACAGAGCATCCCTCTCCCTCCTGTGAGCTCCTGGGGAGAGCAGTTCGCAGCTCTCCTGCTCCTAGCTCTGCTGGCACCATCACCAAAGGCAGCCATGGGCTTACCACGCCCAGCTTCTGTGAGCAGCTATCATTAGTGTCCAGAGTAAACACTCCTGAGGGAGGCTGGGGCACACAGCATGCTGCAAGGGGATGCTTTGGGGTCCTTTATTGCTGCCGGTAGAGAATCCAGTGGGAATTCCCCCAAATCCTACCGCTTCTTGCACCCCGTGCACGTGGGCCTCCCTGCCGGCACTGGGCCAGGGTGAGCCAGCCCAGCTAAATTGGATGCAGGCGCTGGGCTGGGCTCAGCCCCCTTCACACAGGCTGGAGTTATTTTGACTGCTGGCTTTATCAGCCGCCAGGAATGCGGCTGGCGGGCACTGCCTGTACATCACGCTGGGGCTTTGCCGGCTTGCGGCTGCATGGAGATAGTGAGAGGGGCTGGGGATGGTGGGGGCGAGCGGGAACCCCCCACACACTCTGTGCTGGGAGCCGCCAAGGAGCGCGAGGTGCTTTTTTTAGGCAGCCACACCGGGGCCAGCCACGCTTCCAGCCCCAGCCACTCCCCGCCTGTAAATCTCACCAAGATGACAAATGGTGGAGAGGGATTTGGGCTGGCTCCGGCAGAGGGGCCGAGCAGGGGCCACGCACTCCCTCTGGCAGAGCCGTTCCGGTTGGGGGCTGGTGGGGTGTGATGCTTGGGAGTCCTGGAGCCGTGGCCGTCCGGTTTGGGTATCACTGAGTGTGCGTCCCCCACCAAGACACTGCCTGCAGAGGGGAGCTGCGGGCTCGAGTCAGGCTTGGTGCAGAGCACACTGGATGCTGCTGCTCCGGGGACAGCGATCCAGCACCCCGGGGATGGTGGGGTGTCCATGGGCCTGGGGTGTCCATGGGGCTGAGATGCCCACTGTGGTTCTCCAATCATGGCCATGCGTGCTGGGCGTGGGACATCAGGCCCATCCAGCAGCACTGTGATGCCGGCCATGCCGTGAGCTGCAAACAGCAGCAGCTCATTGAGGCTTTTTGAGGAAGCAATCAGTGGGCGGGCAGGAAACTCATACCATTCATTACTGACGCCAGGCCTGCAGGAAGGGGAGCCCATGTCCCCACCACGTACCCACCACACCCTGCCACAGGGGCCTCTGCCTGCCAAGCTTGCACCATGTGTCCTGGGCACTCTGTGGCACCCCAAAGCAGGGCCATGGCATGACCTAAGGTGGGCAATTCCCACCATGTGCCCACGCCAATGCCCATGGCCACACTGAACCCTGTGGGGTGGCTGTGCCCCTGCCCAGCTTCCACAGGGGAAGAGGGCAGAGCTTGGGGGCACTGGCCCTATTCAGCTCTACATCAGTAAGTGTGTTTTGGGGGTCCCCCGCCATCTCAAATCCTGAGCAGGAGAGAGCTTTGGGGCTGTGTAAACCTCATTTTCATACCTTGGCTGTGCTGGGTCCATGCTCGGGAGCTGACCCCATCTGTCAATGACCAGAATCCCAAAAGAGCCAGCAGCAGGACATGTGGGTTGGCCCCACACCCTCTCCATGCTGCAGTCCTCAAAGTGCCACCTTTGAGTGCCCACTGCTCCCTTTGACTCAGGTTTTTTTCTTCCCCCTCACCCCCTGCAATTAGCTGAAGGAGCAGTAGGGCAGGGGCCAGGAAGGGGCCTCAATAGGTTATTGTTCCCTAAATTGTAACCAGCACGAGCGGGGTTGGGTTACCAGCTCTGACTGGGGGTCAGCAACCAGACCCCGCAGCCATGCGCCTGGCGCCTGGCACAGTGCTGCCCAGGGATAGTGTTGTCACTGTGCTGGGGCCAGTGACAACAGCAGCTCCCTTCTGTCACTACATCTTTAGGTGTCCCAAAAATGTCCCCAGGGGAGGCTGGGGAGGTGCCTCCTGCCCATGCCATGGCCAGCTCAGAGCGAGGTGGCCAGGTCTGCAGAGGTCCCAGAGAACTGTGTCCCCATGGTGTGTGCCAGATCTGGGCAAACCCCCATGGGGCAGGACAGTGCAGATCCCCGCTGCCCTTCATGGTGCAATGTCTGCCAGAGCTGGGTGGTGCTGGAACTCACAGGGCAGGATAGTTGGCACTGTTTGGTTCCCTCAACACTGGAGCAGGCCATGGAGGGGCCTGGGACATTCTTGGGGATAATGCTCAGCTCCTCAAAACCCCCTTGCCACTGGCCCTGCCCTGGCCAAAGCCCACGGCTGAGACAGCTGGTGGGGGCTAGGCTTGCAGCCCCAGACCTCCTGGCTCCAGCCCTCATGTGCACCAAGACACATGACCCCACTGAGGCACGTGTCCCCACCGTCACCCTGCCATCTCTCCCCAGTCACCAGCTGTAATGGGACCTTGATGGCCAGTCCTGCTTGCACCCCACCTGGCCCCAATGACACTGTTTTTTTCTGGGGACGAAGCAGCCTTTTTGGGACATACTGGGCATTTTGAGGGTCTCTGACAACACCAACCCTAGTGGCCAGGTCTTGGTGGCAGACCCCTGAGCAAGACAGATCCATCTCTGTCCCGATCCCTGTCCCCCTGCAGACCCTTGACCCCTCCTCCCATGGGTGCCTGGGCTGGAGCAGAAGGGGCTTTTCATGCTGCTCCATTTGGAGTGCCAGCCTCAGCCATAAGTAGGGAGAGGCCACCCCACCAGGTGCCATCCTGGTGGGACCCATCCCAGTGGGGTGAGATGCTCAGCTGTATAAAACAGTTAGGGCCAGGTCAGTTGCTTGGCCCTGCCACCTTCCCCAGTAATTTTACTGTGTAAAAATAGCCCCGTCCTGCTCAGGCGGGAAGGCAGCAAGTGGCAGTGGCACCAAAATCACTCCCAGATGGGCCACAGTCTCAGCCCACTGCTGCCTTCATGGCCTCCCAGTGCTCCCCTGCTATCCAGGAAGCCAGTGGGATTTCTGCGTCTCCGCAAGTTCTTCCTGGCAGCTGAGGCTTTGTGGCAGCTCACAGGGCTGTGGGACAGGCACATGCCTGCCCTCGCTCCAGGGAAGCGGAGATGGGGACCCACAGCACCCTGCATCAGGGCAGCACATCTCCCAACGCTCTGCTCCAGCCATGGGGCCCTGGGGGACCCAGCGGACCAGGCTTTGGTTTTCCTGGGGCCAGAGATGCTTCTCTGGAGGCCAAAGCCCTCTAGGCTCACAGCGGTTGGGGTGCAGGGCTGGGCCAGCACTGAGGCAGCAGGACTTGTCCCCATGAAGTTGGTGGCTTCTCCCTTTGGAACTCTCCACTGACCCCCCCTCATCTTGCCAATGGCTTCTGGCCGGTTAGGGGCCCTGCTGGATCATGTAGCAAGAGGGATTGGTTTTGGGTTCATTTCAGGGGGTTTTGCAATCCTTCCATGGCGCTGATTCAGCTCCGAGGAATGAGCAGCACCACACAATGTGCTGCTCAGAGCCACTCCTGGGGCTGGCAGCAGCCAGCAGGACTTTTGAGCTTAGGTTCAGGGGCTGGAAGGGCACATTTTGGCTACTGCTGAGCTCCTGCAGAGCTGCTTGGGTGCAGACGTGGGTGTTGGGGTGGGTCTGAGCACCCCGGGGAGACCAAGGCCTGCCATGGCCGCAGTGTCCCCAGATGCCTGGGTACCCAGGCTGAGCCCCCCCCGCCCACCTGGTGCTGCTCTGGCCCCTTCCCCACACCTCCCATCTCTGCTGAGCCACCTCAAAACCCCCGACACAGGAATTCCCGGCTGCACTGCACCTGCCAAAGCCAAGCCCCTGCTTTGTCCTGCTGTGCCAGAGCACCCAGTGTGGCACATCCAGTGCTGACACAGTCACTTTGGAGGTGCTGGAAGCCACTTGGGAGTGATGGGACCTGTTAAGGGATTGAGGAGTCCCCAGCATCCACCTGGCACATGAGAGGTCCCCTGCAAACGTCCAGCTAATTGCAAGTGGGGAAAATCACTTTGTTAGGGGAAGAGCACAGCATGAAGCTGAGCAGGAGGAACAGCAAGGGGCTAGGAGGGAAGGGGCTTAAATTCCCTGCTGAGGGTCCCTTGCAGCCCAGTACCAGTGAAGGGACACGCCAGGGCTGACCCTGTGCTTGGCCAGGCTTGGGGTGGGCTGTGACAGCAGCACCCGGCACGAGGCCGCAGCTCCACCAGGGACTTTTCTTCTCTCCTCCTTGTGGGGCTGGAAAATATACAAAGCTTGCAGTGAAAATATTTACACAGCAGCAATTTTCAGAGGAATTTGGGATGTTAATTTGAAAAATCTGTGGGGAGAGGACCACAATGGGCCCTTTGAGCAGGCGAGTGTGGCCATCGCACCGAGCAGCCCGCGCCATCGAGGGGCCCCTCCTGCCACTGCGCCGCCAGCCCTAATGGGAGCCAGCCCTGCCGGAAGCCCACCTGGGAGCTGGGGGGGCCATGCCAGACGCCCCCGCCACCGCCCCACGCTCCTAATTGCATCCAGAGCCGCTCCCTCCTGCCGTCGGCCCCGGGCGAGCGGGGACCTGGGGTCAGGGCCAAATCCTGCAGTGGAGCGGGGCCTCCTGAAGAGCCAGAGGCGCGGGCGGCAGCTCACGCGGCACGGCGGTGACCCTCGTCTCTGCTGGCGGCAGCCACGGCGCTTCAGCCCCTTTTTCGCTCATTCTCTCCAAATCAAACATACCTCGGTGGGCAGGGCCCCAACCTGGAAAATTCCAGGCTGAAAGATAAAGGATTGGAAAACGATTAAAACCAGAGGGTTGGAGCAGAAACCACTTGGCAATGGGAACCTGCCGAGCGCCGGCTCCAAGCCCTCCCCAGTGCACAAAAGGGGCTGTTCCTGGGGCCGGGCAATGGGGGCTCAGCGCAGGGGCTCTAGCTGCAGCCCCCAGTTTGAGGGCACTGAGCAGGCTGACCCTTATCCCAGGAGCTTTGGGGGCAACGGCACCACCGAGGGTGCCATCCAGAGGTCAGGGAGGTTGGGCGAGGCTGTTTGTCCCACAGCTGGCCCCAGAGCCATCTGGCAGGGAGGGAGGGATGAAGTAAGGCTGAATGATGGGGAGGGCAAGGGCCAATTTGACACCCGTGGCCTGTTTTGGGAGCACCTCCTCAGCGCCTGTGGTGGGGGCAGCACCAGGGGGGGATGCGTGTGTATGAAGCCCAAAGTCAGGGAAACTCCCCCCTCTATCACCCTGACTCATCCCAGCACTCGCCAACAACAGCGGAAGGAGGCAGCTGACCTCCCTGCTCTGCACGCACCCCTGCCTATGATCAGCAGTGCCTGCAGCAGCACTCCTAGGGCTGCACGGAGGTTTTCAGTGGGGGTATTTTAAATTTTTTCTTTTTTTTTTTTTTTTTTTATACAAAAAGGCACCCTTCTGGTCTGCCTTACAAAAGAGATGTACACAAACCTGTACTAGAAAAAAAAATTGTGTTCCCAGAAGAAATGGGAAATAACCATGTATAAATACTCTCTCCGAGTTCTTCAAGCTTCAATTCCCGGTTTGCCTGCTTGGCGTTTCCTTCAGCCCAGGGGTCCCGAGGGTCCCAGCACCTCGTCCAGGCTTGATTGCTCACATTAGCTTCCAGGATGTAGAGAGTCACAGGCCGTGCTCCACTAAAGGACCCTTGTTACCAGCACATGGGCATCCCTTAGCTGAGTCACCAGCAGCTTTCCTTTCAGCCAGAGCTTAAAAAAAGCCCACCCAAACCCTAAATTAAAAACCCAAACCCCCTTCTCTTTTGCTACCCACTTTCTACATCAAGTCCCAGAAATCAAGGCACTGACGGTAAAATGAGTCTCCTCCTGAAACATGGCAGCCCCGCGGAAATTGCACATTATGGGGCTGGGGGTTTTCTGCCTTAATTCAGTTAAGTCCTTGCCCCAGAGGGACATGGCCTAGTGCCGGAGCTCACCCCTCGTTCATCCATCCATCTGGGGCTCCCCTCCCCCAGCAGCCCCATCCCACATGGTTCAGAAATAGGAGGGTTTGAGGCCCGGGGTGTTGTTGTTGCTGGGGTAGTGTGAGTGCATGAGCGGCACCTCACTTTCAGAGCAGCTGGAAAGCATGGCCACCTCTGGCACCTTGCAGCCGTGGCTGCTCAATTCCCCATTCTCCAGGCAGGCTTTCACCCCTTCCAGCTCCAGTGGACTGGCATCCACCCCAGCACTGGTGTGCGCCTTGGCGCGGTGGTGCCGGCGGTAATATGTGCCGGCGGTCACCAGCACCACCAGTAGCAGTACAGCAGCCAGCGCAGGGACGACGATGAGGGCGAGGTTGCTGTCCTTGCTCTGGGTGACAGGGGAGTGCTGCTGGTGGCTGAGCGGCAGGGTCTGCACCTCGGCACAGTGCTCCTCTTTGGAGACCTTCTCCCCCAGGGGCCCAATGCAGACGCGGTAAGTGCAGTTGGGTTTCAGTGCCCGCACCGTGTATTCGGAGAGTGAAGCCGGCAAACGCAGCATCACTGGCCTCTTGTCCAGCCCGGAAAGGTTTCGGTAGCTCAAGCGGATGCCCTTCAGCTGGGCTTTGGACTGGACATAGTTCTGCAAGTCCACCTTGAGGGAGGTACTGCCAACCTGCGCAATGCTGATCTGGTGGGCGTGTGGCACGGCCAGGGTGGCTGAGACTGGTGTCGTCCCCCTCACCTGCACCTCACAGTATGTCCCAGCAAAGCCCACCGGGCACAGGCACTCCAAGTGGTTTTGGGCACCCAGATGGCAAGTGCCACCATTCAGACATGTGCGAGGGGGACAGATGGGCAGCAGGGGAGTGGTGGGGGCTGGCAAGCCACTGAAGGGTGATGGTGTGGAAATGTCCCGGGGGGCTGCAGCCCCTGGGGATGGAGCAATAGTGCTGGGCTGTGGCGGTGGGCAGCTGCTGGTGGGGAGCAGCACGGGTGGCGGCAGCGTGGTGGTGCGCAGGGTGGTGGGGGGGTTGGTGGTGGTAGTGGTGGGGCAGCCGAAGTCGGCGTACTGCAGGTGGTGGAGGAGCTTACCAGAGTTTTTCGGGGGGAAGTGGCAGCGCGTCTCCTCAGGCCGCCGGAGGACCATGCTGCTGGCATTCACCCACTGCACCAGCCAGCTCATGGGGCAGATGCAGTTGAAGGGGTTGCCAGCAGCCGTCACTGCCCTCAGCCTGGGGAAAAAGCTGGAGAAATCCCGAGGGATGGTGTTGATGTTGAGGTTGCTGATGTCCAGCTCCTGGAGGTTGTGAAGGTTGTGGAAGTCCTCCGCCAGCAGCTGGGAGATGCGGGCATTGCCAGCCAGGCTGAGCTTGGTGAGGCTTCCCAGCCGGCGCAGCACTGCTGGCACACGCTCCAGCAGGTTGTCAGAGATGTCCAGCTCATGGAGGTTGTTCTGAACCTGGAAGAGCTCCTCGTTTAAGCTTGTCAGGCCCAGCCCTGCAATCTTCAGGGACTCGATGTTGACAGCGTGGAAGGCCCCTGGTGCAATGTTGGGGATCTTGTTCCAGCTGATGTCCAGCAGCAGGAGGTTGGGCAGGTCAAGCGGGGGCACGGCCCAGAGCTGGTTGTTCTGTAGCTTCAGCTCCAGCAGGTTCTCCAGTGTGTCAAAGGCAGCAGCATGGATGTGCTGGATCCTATTCTTCTGCAGGTAGAGCCTCTCCAGCAGCCGCAGCCCATGGAAGGTCTCATTGGTAATCTCCTGAAGCTGGTTGGAGGACAGGTCCAAGTTGACGAGCTCCGTCAGGGGCTGGAATATGTATTTCTGGATGCTGGTGATTTTGTTCTGTGAGAGGTCCAAGAGCTGGAGGGCGGGCAGCCCCACAAAGCTGTCCTCACTGAGCATCGTGATGCCATTCTCAAAGACATAGAGGGAAAGGGTGTTGGGGGGCAGGCCCCGGGGCACAGTGTGGCCCCGTCTGGCTGCGCACAGGATGGTCTTGGGGTCTTGACACTGGCAGCCTGCAGGACATGCCCCAGCCAGCCCCGCTGGGGCCCAGAGAAGCAGCGTGCAAAGGATCAGCTGGTTCATGGTGTCAGCTCTGCAGGAGAAAAAAAACCCAGCCAAGGTTAGGAGCAGGCCTTGCCAGCACTGTGGGCTGCCTCAGACCCCCCTTCCCCCCCCCCCCGGGGTGTGAGAGCCATCTCCCCATCCCCTGCCTGGGACCCTCCGTCCCCAAAGGGACCACAGAAGGATCAGGAAACACCCTGACAGACTCCTGTAGCACAGAGCCAGCAAGAGCAAAGCTACTGTGATCTCTTCCCTTCCCCAGACCCCCAAGGATGTAAGGCTGTGGTCCTTTGCACACCCTAGGCTCTACCGTGAGCTACATCCCATGGGCTTTGGCCCAGCCTCTCAGTACTGTCTCCTGCAGGACATAGAGATGCCAGAGACATGGCAGGGTCCAGGCCTCTCCCCACCCCCTCTTGGCAGGGTGCAAATCAAACATAGGGGATGTGGAGCAGGGGCACTGAAAGCCAGGAGAGAGGGTGGGCAGCCTGCTTTGCACATCCAGCTCAGCTTCACACTTTGCTCATGCCACTGGTCCAGCAGCTCCACCCAGAGGGTCTGCTGTGGCCCAGATCGCTGGTGGTGGTGCCCAGAGCCTCAGGGGTCATCCTCACCCCTGAGCTGGCTTCTGTCCCGTGGGTGCCATGGGTCACCTTGCTGTTTTCCTCACTGCTGGCACCCCTGGGAACTGGCATGGCACACTGGGCTGTGTCCTCATCCCTTGGGGACTGAGACAGCAGAGATGAATGGCAGGATGCTCCTGGGATCACCACCCCTGGCCCAGCCAGCCATGGGTGCCCAGCTGATGTCACCATCGGCTGTGCCCCACTGGGCTGGCTCCTCTCAGCCCCATCTTTCAGCCGTTTTAATGACACTCTAATTAGCACAGGACCTGCTGTCTCCTGTCACCCCATCTCAGGGGCACTTAGAGGCAGCCAAGGAGGGTCCCCAGGGAGGGAAGAGAAAACCAGAGAGAGGTGGGGGGTGCTGCCAGAACCCTGCCCCAGCAGCCCCTTTCCCAGTCCCAGCATCACCACCTCTTCCCCTGCTCCAAGCTGTTTGTTGCTCCAGCCAAACATTCCCCCCCCCACCCCCACCCTGCTGCAGCTCACAAAGGGGCCCCTGCCGTGTGCAGGGGGCTGCCAGGTCACACAGCAGCACGTGCTGCCTGCCTGGTTGCCACGGGGGCCCTGGCCAGTGCCAGGACACCATGTCCTGCACTGATGGCTACAGGAGGGTCAAGACCTGTGTCCCTGACCAGCAGAGCACCCCCACACCAGAGGGGCCAGCACTCACCCACAGCTGAATGGGGTTAACATGGCAGCCGGCTCTTCCTCAGCCGGGCCCCCCACAGGGTGGGGTGCACCCGCGATTCTGGGCAGGGTCACCACAACTGCCTGAGTCACTTGGCTCAACCGGCCCTGCCCTGCCATGACCCATGCTGTCAGCCCCTGTGCTTGGGAGGAGCTGTGCTGTGCCCCAGGGGTCACTGTCACTGAGCCTCCTTTGGGCAACCCCACCACTGATAGGTCCTGCTGTGGCCAAGCCATTGATGCCTGGCATAAGGATTGAGCAGGCAGAAAAAGCCTCATGGAGCCCTTGTGAAGTGCTTTTTGGGGCTCAGGGGGCAGACCCAGCACCCCTCAGTGCCGTGCCAGCTCTCAAGGTGGCTCCCAGCAGTCAGAGGGTGCTTGCTGGTGGGCAAAGCACGGGGCACTGTGTGCCAGGCTGTTCAAGCAGTGCCGTGGCAGTGCCAGGCCGCCTGGGTGGACAGCACCAGAGCAGGGCCAGGCCAGAAGGAGGCTGGCGAGACCAGGGCTGGTTTTGCAATGCCAGGGTCGGGTTTCGCTGACGTGTCCCGTGCTGCAACCAGCTGCTGACTCCAAGTCTCCCTGGTCCCTTTAATTACGCTGGCATTTCCTCCCCACTCCTCCAGGCAGGTTTGGCCAGCTGGGCCACAGACACACATCCCCATCTCACCACGAGCACCAGGCAGGTGGCACAGCTGCTCCACCTGCACACCTCTGCCACCACCTCTCCCACAGCATCACCCTGCTTTCCTGGCACATGCCAGTATCCTGCCCACCCATGCCCTGCCAACCTACCTTAATGCTACTGCAAGGCAGCAAGGAGTTAACTCAGCCCAGGTTTGTGGGGTGCTCACCCCACCAAAACCAGAGAGCAGGGGAACAGCCTCCCCATATCCCCGGGTGGGGGTCTGCAAGTGTGGAGAAGGGGCCCCAGTTCTCCTGGAGGTGTTAGGAGCGCCCAGCCAGCAGCCTGCTGCTGCCTTGGCTGCACTCCCCCGCGCCTGCACCGCAGATATTTGCCGAATTATTCATATTTTCCGGCTGCGGGGAGGATCCAGGCTCAGATTCCCCCAGTCCCGGCTCAGCCTTTCCCTGCCAGCCTGCTGGGGTGGGAGCACTGTGTCCCCCCTCCCTTCCCTGCCTCCAGCCCTCTGCCTGCCCACAGCAAGGGACACCCTGCTTCACACCCGCCACATTTTAGGGACAAGGCCAATGCTGTCCCCGTGCCCCAGTGCAACACCTGGGATGGACAGGCTGGAGAAGTCTTCCTGGGGGTCCCTGGCCTTCCCAGTTTCTCAGGGACATGGCCTTTATCTCCAGAGTACCCAGCATGACCGGGATGTCCTTTCCCGCACTGGTGAGCAAGGTCCTGCAGCCAAACAAAGCCCCTGTTGTTGCCAGGGGGCTGTCTCCACACGAAGCCAGGCCCTGGGCTCTGTCCCCATCACCACAAGGAGGGACATGGTGTCTTCGCTGGGCAGGACACAGATGCTGCTCCCCTCATACCCCCCAAAACAAGGCCATGTCAGCACATGCCCCCTCCTGAGACCCGTCTGGGAGGACGCAGGATTAAGCCCTTAATCCTCCTCCCCTCCAACCCACCCTGTGCCGCCAGAGCTCCCACCTCCTCCCGGGCTCCCCTCCCTATTTAATTAAAGTTTCCGCAGCAGCCCCAGAGGAATGCAGGCCTGGTTATTGCATTCCCCAGGGCGCTCGCTGGCCCCTCCATCCCGCTCCTGCCCCTTTGACCCGGCCGCGCTCCCTGGCTCAGGTGCCATCAAGGAGAAAAACCAGCAGAACTGCTTTACCAGCAGCCAAACCGCCTCCAGAGTAACCCGGACGCCGGCAGAGGTTGGGAGGAGGCTGGTGATGCCGCCACGCGCGGCACAGGCAGATTCCTACAGCGTGACTGGGGTGGCCGCGGCTGTCCCCAAGCGCTTCCTCCTGCCGCGTCCCGCCAGGAGAGCCAGCCGGGCAAGCGGCGCTTGCGTCAGGGCCTCCTGGCTAGGCCACCCAGCCTTGGTGTAGCACAGGGGAAAACAGTAATTAGTGTCATCCTTGACAGCGGCACTGCCCAGCACCGTGTGGGCAGTGGTGTGGCCACAGCTGGGTCAGGCCAGTCTGGCTGCCCCAGTCCCAGCAGGATGAGACCTGCTAGCATGAGGCATGTTGGCAAGAGTAGGGGTATGGGGGGGACATGATTGGGGGTTTGTGGTTGGGAATAGGGTTGGTGCTGGAGCATCTCTGTTGGGATGCGCTGGCTCTCATGCCAGCTGCCAGCCCAGGAAGGAGCCAGGCACAGGGAGGGACACTTACCCCGTGGTGACCCAAAGTCACACCTAAAGAAAGTGACAGAGCTGGCACACCCCAACACACAGCAGGTGAGCTACACAGGTAGCTGGCAGCAGAAGGAGGAGGGTATTCCTGTCAGCTGGCAGCCAGGCTGGCTGATGGCCCTACTGGCACCCATCCCTCCATGCCAGCCAGGGGAATACCCTCGCTGGCACTGCTCAGGGACCCTGCTCGGCTCTATGGCACATCAGCAGCTGAGATACAGGACCTCGAGGGCAGGAAAGGCAGAGGACAGCCAAACCCTACCCTTGCCAAGCCCTCTGACAAGGAGCGGGGTGGTGGACACCACTGCCAGCGGATCCCACCTTTGTCTGGCCCCAACGCATGAGCCCTGCCACCACATCTGCTGGGACAGGGTAAGCATGGGATGGGTCTAGTAGCATGCCAGTCCTGTGTGGGACCTGAAGCCATTCTGCAGCTAGGACGGGTCACAGCCACCTAGCCACAGCTGAAGGCTCTATATTAACCCCAAACACATCTCTCTCCTTCTTCATGATGGGAGCAGCACTAGGCTGAGGTCCCCAGCTCAGACCCTCACACATCACATGGCAGGGCAGGGACAGACTAGGCCAGGGGCCCTGCTCACCAGAGTGCTGTCACTTCAGCCTGGCCAAGGCCTCATCACCAGCCCCGGCAGGGGACCGCCGAGTGCCCCCGGCTGGGCCACAGCCTCGCGCAGAGGGTAGCAGGACTACACCGAACCCTAGCAGCGAGGGGCTGCTCCTTACACCCTGCCTGCAGCCGACACCCGGGCGACACCCTGTCACCCGAAGAGGGCAGCCGGCCCTGGGTTGCCCGTGGCCCAGCCGAGGCCCACCGGGCACCCGAGGCCGCGCCGCCCCCTCGAAGTTCCGCAGGGAGCAGCTGAGCCCCCTCCTCCCCACCCTTCCTCCGCGGACCGGCACGGCGGCCAAAGGACTCACCGTGGAGGGCCGTGCCGGGGCGGTCGGCGCCGGGGCGGTCAGTCCATGACGGCGCAGAGCCGACGGCCGGACGAACGCTCCCCTCTGGCGGCGCTGGGCGAGGGGGGCGGCTTTAAAACCGCGGGGCGGAGCCTGCCCTCCCGCCGCCTCCCCATTGGCTGCGTGGGGCAGGGGAGGAGGGGTGGGGCACGGCTGCCCCCGAAGGCTCCGCCCCCTGCGCACCTGGGGCCCGACACGGGGCGGGACCGGCGGGACCTCAGGGACCCCCCGGGGACGCCCCTGGGGCCCCCCCCAAAGTCACAGAGACCGCGAGCCGCTCCAGAAGCCTCGAGAGTCAGAGGGACCCCGGAACCCACAGAGTCGTAGGAACCCCCAGAACCCCTTACACACATCCTCAGGACCTTGGAGACCCCTGGTAGTTCCAGGGCCCCCCAGAGTCACAGGGAATCCCAGGACCGTGGGGGGCCCCAGCAGCTTCAGGACCTCAAACAGTCACAGGGATTCCCTGGACCTCTGGCAGCTCTAGCACACCCGGGCTCCTGGCACATCTGGTAAAACCAGGGTCTGTGTGTCCTTGGCACCCCCAAGGACCTTCATATTCAGTGTACCCAGGGTGACTGGGGACCCCGGCACCCATGGACTCCAGTACCCTGGCACCCCTGACATCTGCAGAGCCCGAGGGTCAATGGGTGACCCTCGCAGGGCTGCCCCTACACCCCGGTGATGGCAGAGCTGTGCGAAGTGCCACAGTTTGGGCACCACAAGGACAGCAAAGTCCAAGCTGGGACAACCAGACACCCAGGATGCCCTTGTCCCAACCCTGTACCCCAGTGGTGGTGGCAGTAATGGTGACAGTGACTGCAGCCTGGCAGGGTACACCAGTGCCTGCTGAAGCCACCTCAGTGATGTTTGACAATGTTGTGCCAACAGCCCCAGGGCAGGATGTGACCGAGCGTCCCCCTCTAGCTGTGGTCCCCTCAGCCTACCAAGCACCCCTGGGACAAGGTTTGAGACAAGGAGCAGAGACACACTCCAGCTGACACAGCCATGGCCACAGGGTGCTCCTGGGGCTGTCTGGCTGGCAGAGCAGGTGCCAGGCGAGGCAGGCAGCATGCCGGGGTGTGCCCCGTGCTTGCTCCAAACTGGCCAAGCCGGCCTGGACAGCTCCAGGGCTCCCCTATGAGTGCTGGTGGCTTCCCTGAGCATGGCTGGGTGCCATCATTGGGAGCAGGGTATAGGGCTGGGAGTGGGATGCCTTGTGGCTGGGCACAGCTCCATGACGTGCACCATGCATCTGGGGCAGATCCTAATCCTGCCATGTGGCTCCCCAGAATGGGGATTGGGGTGGGCACCAGTTGGAGAAGGTGCAAGATCCAGCCCCACAGCCATCAGGGTGCTGTGCCTGTGAGTGATGAGCACCCTCCTTCCCTTGCAGGGCCTCGATCCCACTGTATGACCCGGACACCGGGCTGCTGGTGCTGGCTGGAAAGGTGAGTCCCTGGGCAGCGAGGGGCAGAGGGAGGACAGCAGCGTGCACGTGGGTGCAGTGGGGTGCTCCCTACAGCCCCACTCATGTCCCATCCCCTCTCCCTCTCTCCCAGGGAGAAAACCTCCTGTACTGCTTCGAGGTGGTACCCACACAGCCGGCACTCACACAGGGTAAGCAGGATCAGCGTCACACCAGGGGCACAGGGGGGCTTGCCCCTGCCTGCGCTGCCTGCCCCACAGCTGCCCTGCCTGTCCCACAGTTACCCAGTGCCGGACAGAGGGCAGCACGCGGGGCCTGGCCGCCATGCCACGCCTGGCCCTTGATGTCATGGCCTGCGAAGTGCTGCGCATCATACAGCTCACCGACACTGCCCTCGTCCCCATCACCTACCTGGTGCCACGCAAGGTAAGGGGGGGCTGCACCTGGCACTGCAGCACTGGGGCCTGGGGCCATCTCATGGGTGACAACAGGATGACACTGGGTGACAAAGGGCAGCTGGGTGTGGGGGGAGCCTCGTTATCAGCTTGGGGAGAGCATGAGAGGAGGTAAAGCCTGAGTGCTGAAACTGGGGTGCTGATCATGGGTAGTGGAGGCTGGAGGGCTGGTGCTGGGTGCTGGAAGTTGAAATCTGGGTGCTGATGGTGACAAGCTGGAGGATGGATGTTGGAGGCTGAAATCTGAGTGCTGGAGGCTGATGGTGACAGGCTGGAGAGTGGGTGCTGGAAACTGAAACCTGGGTGCTGGGTAGCAGATTGGGTGCTGGAGGCAGGATCCTGGGTGCCAGCTCTGGCACACTGGGTGCTTAAAGCTTGAGGCTGGGTACTAAAACTTGGGCACTGGGTGCTGCAGGGGTGCTGCCAAGTGCTGGGTGCTGTTTGGGAGGCCAGCTGCGTTAAGGGGTGTGAGAGGCAGCCCTGTGCCGCACAGCGTCGGACACCTACAGGCTTCGGCATGCAGCTGGTGGGGATGGGGCTCCAGCTCGTAGGGCACCAGGGGGTGCCTAGGGGTGCGCCCAGGCAATGGCAGCTGGCTGTGGGGTTTTGGGGACACCCACACAGCTCTGTCACCTCTCCCACAGTCCATCCAGGACTTCCATGAAGATCTGTTCCCCGACTGCGCTGGGATGCTGCCAGCCACCAGTGCCCAGGCCTGGTGGGCAGGGGACAGCCAGCAGGTCAGTGTCACCCAAAGGGGTGTCCTCAGCGGTGGCATTGCCAGGGGCTGCCCCTTGCCCACCACTCTGCCCACCAGCAGGTGAGGAGGGTGAGCCTGCACCCCGCACAGAGACCCACTGAGACCTACACCTCCCCAGTCATCGCAGGCACCCAGCTGCAGGCAGCCAACACTGGCCCCACCAGCACAGACACCAACACTGATGGTGACCAGAGCGTGAGCACAGGGTGCTGGGGAATGTGCTGAGAGGTTGGGGGGCCACCGCCACCCTCATCCCACACCCGGACACCCCCTGCCCACCTGCTCTCTCTCCCATAGGAGGGCAGTGGCTACTCCTCGCCATCCTCGCTTGCCTCGCCGGGCAGTGCCGCCACCTCCCTCTCAGCCAGCACCGGCCCTTCCAGTGGCTTTGCCAGCAGCCCCAGCCAGAAGTCACTGCAGAGCATTTTGGGTGAGCAGGTGGTGGGGCAAGCTCAGTGTCCCCATGCCAGAAGGGGGGACACCTTGGTCGCTCACCCATTCCTCACCTGCACCAGGGCCCAGCTCCCGCTTTCGGCATGCACAGGGCAGGGTCCTGCACCGCAACACCCACCTCACCAACCTACGGAGCCTCAGCCTCACCACACCGGGCGAGAGCGACGGCTTCTGCGCCAACCACCAGCGCGTCGCCCTCCCCCTGCTCTCTGCCGGTGGCCAGATCGCTGTCCTCGAGGTACCCACAGCATGGCACAGTGACCAGCACAACACTGGTGAGTGCAGTGTGGGTGACCCCATGGCTCTCTCCCACAGCTGTGCAAGCCCGGCCGTCTCCCTGATGCAGCCGTGCCCACCATCCAGAATGGCGCAGCAGTGGCTGACCTCTCCTGGGACCCCTTTGACCCATGGCGCCTGGCTGTCGGTAAGCGTGCCATCCCCGGGGGACGTGCTGGGCTAATCCCCCAGCAGCAGGCACACCAGATCGCCCTGTTAACTGCTGCCCATCCGTTCTGGCACCGTAGCGGGTGAAGATGCCAAGATCCGCCTGTGGCGGATCCCTGAGGGAGGGCTGCAGGAAACATTGCAGGAGCCCGAAACTGTCCTCCGAGGTGAGTGGGATGTGGGGAGACAAGTACCTCATGTTGGGGAAAAGACAGTCTGGTGGTGTCCCAACCCTGGCCACACACCACTCAACCTTACCAGGTCACACAGAGAAGATCTACTCCATCCGCTTCCACCCTGTGGCATCTGATCTCCTGGCTTCCTCCTCCTATGACATGACAGTGCGGATCTGGGAGCTGAGTGCCCAACGGGAAGTCTTGTGCCTGCAGGGACACACTGATCAGGTACGAGGTGACAGCTGAGGAGCATGTTTGGCCAGGCAGAAGACACCAGGGGGTGAGACACAACATACATCTCCCCAGATCTTCAGCCTGGCTTGGAGCCCTGATGGCAAGAAGCTGGCAACGGTGAGCAAAGACACCCGGTTACGGCTCTATGAGCCCCGGTGCAGCCCTCAGCCTCAACAGGTATGATTACAGTGGTGGGGATCAGCTAGAGAGCTGGGGGTGCAGGCAGGTGCCTGCAGGGTGGGGCTCCCCCTCTTTTGGGCACCTGCCTGCACCCCCAGCTCTCCCTGAGCAGGCAGAGTGACCTTCATCCCATGCAGGAGGGTCCAGGTCCCGAGGGGGGCCGTGGAGCACGCCTAGTTTGGATTTGTGGCAGCGACTACCTCCTGGTGTCTGGCTTTGATAGGTAAAGAAGGGGGATACACACTGGGGCAGGGGTCCCCAAGGGACTCCGTGCCCCTCCCTCACTGTCACCTTCCCACAGCCGCAGCGAGAGGAGGATCCTCTTGTACCGGGCACAAGCTCTGCCTGAGGGACCCTTGTCCGTTGTTGGCCTTGATGTGGCCCCTTCCACCCTCCTGCCCTTCTACGATGAGGATACCGGTGTTGTCTTCCTCACTGGCAAGGTGAGGGCTCACCCCACAAAAAAAATGGGGGGCTACTGATCTACAGCACCCCGGTGGTGCAGAGGGACCCTCCATGCACCTCCTGCCAGACCCTATCTCATTCCATCCCCAGGGCGACACCAGAGTCTTCCTCTACGAGGTGATGCCTGAGCCGCCCTATTTCCTTGAATGCAACAGCTTCACCTCCAATGAACCCCACAAGGTAAAGGGGGGCTCGATGGGACCATGCTGCCTGTCCCTGACCCCCTTCCTGCACTGCCAGGCCCTGCTCATGCCCCCCCACCCCATCAGGGCTTCATCTTCCTGCCCAAAACGGTGTGTGAGGTGCGGGAGGTGGAGTTTGCCCGGGCGCTGCGCCTCGGGCAGAGCACCCTCGAGCCAGTGGCTTTCCACGTGCCACGTGTCAAGGTAGGTGGTGGGGACCCAGCCATGTCTGGGGTGATGTAGGAGGTGGGGGACCCCACTCAGCACCCCTTGCCCCCACAGAAGGAGTATTTCCAGGATGATATTTACCCACCGACTCGTGTCTGGTGGGAGCCAGCCCTCAGTGGCAGCGCCTGGCTGGCTGGTGAGGACAGGCAGCAGAATCGCTCCAGCCTGCGCCCACCCGACATGACACCAGGTGGGTGAGGAGGGGCAGGGTGAGGCTCCCAGAACCACATGGATGGTGGACAGTGTCAGCCATGGGACAAAACCGTCCTGCCCCATGGTGACACCACTCTCACAGTGAGCGAGGCCCCAAAGGAGGCCCCATCACGGAAGTTTGTCCCTGCGTCCGTGTACCTGGAGGAGAAGTCTGATGAGCAGAAGAAGGAGGAGGTAGGTGCTGGGGGACCCCGGAATCACCCTACTGCAGGGCATAGGCTGAGGGCTATGACCAGGGCCACACGACTCTACCCTGCCTCCCTGCAGCTCCTGAATGCCATGGTGGCCCGGCTGGGCAACCGGGATGACCCACTGCCCCAGGACTCCTTCGAGGGGGTGGACGAAGACGAGTGGGTAGGTGCAGGGGAAGGGGGATGGGGGGGGCACAACTCCCGGGGCCAGTCCTGCCCTGCCGCACCCCTCACCCCTACCGGGCCTCCCGCAGGACTAGGCCAGACCCCAGCACCCCGAGGAGCATGCAAGGACCACCGCACCCTCCCGGGCCCAGCAGGGAGGATGAAGAGGAGGAGGAGGATGAGGAGGCAGCGGCGGCGCGAAGGGGTCGGCCCGGCCTGCCTGAGGAGAGGCACGACAGGACATAGGGCCGGACCGGGCCAGGCAGCGGCACTGAACCCCGTGCCTGCCGCGGGCAGGCACCGCTATTAAAGCCGCTGCACCAGCACCCGTCTCCTTCCCTGATGCGGGGCCATGGGGTGTAACCGGGGATCGAAGGCAGGGGGCGCTACACCGGGGGACAGGCACCAGGGGAAGCAGCGGCCTCAACTTCGCCCGCCCCTTGTGCGCATGCGCAGCGCCGGCCCCGGCAGGACCTCCCGGGAGGCGCAGCCGCCAGGAGGCGCTGTGCCGCGGAGTGAGGGGCACTCCGCCCTGCAGCACCGCCGTCTCTGTGGTCGCCGGGACCTTCGCTCCTTGACCCCGTGACCGCCGGGGGAGGAAGCGGCGGCGGGGACATGGTGAGAGGGGATGGGGGAAGTGGTGGGGCCAGGACGGAGGGAACGGGGCTCGGGGTAGGGGGACAGGGCCGGGGGACCGAGGGACGAGCCGCAGGAAACGTGTCAGCCCACGGGAGATGGAGTACCGGGCTAGGCAGGGCCCGGGGGCGGAGGGACAGAGCCCGGGGGGGCGGGGGATGAAGCTGGGGAGGGCCCAGGGAGGGGCCGGGCCCCAGGCAGGTGTGAGGGAGCTGGTTCCGAGTGCCCAGGGCCTGGGGAGGGAGTTAGGGCCGGGCCACGGCGTGACAGGAGCCAGGGAGGGGCAGGGCAGGCCCCCGGGGGACAGGGAAATGGGCAGAGGTGACAGGGCCGGGGCTGTGCCGGGCCGGAGGGAGGGTGACAGGGCGAATGACCCAGCTGGGGACAGGGTCGGCTATGACAGCAGAGTGTCCCCGCAGGCCAAGTACCTGGCGCAGATCATCCTGGTGGGGGCCCAGGTGGTTGGACGGGCCTTCATGCGGGCGCTGCGCCAGGAGTTCGCAGGTACGAGCTGATCTGTGCCCCCCGGGCCTGGGATACTGCTCCTTGTGCAGGGCATGCCTAGGGATCTGGGCACCGCATGGCATTTCTACCCCCTTCCCCAGGGCACCCAGCTTCTCCTTGTCCCCCAGGCTTGTGACAGTCTTGTTACAGGGTGACAGTCAGCACTTCCATCCTGGCACTGGCCTACTGGTGTTTCAGCTCAAGCCAGGCCCCCAGTAGCAGTCCCAGAGCTGCCAGGCTCTGGGACATTCCATCAGCCCCAAAGGGCAGAGTGGGGTGGTCCCCCCAGGACACAGCAGCCCCAGTGCTGCCATGCCTGCTTCTGCTGCTTGCAGCCCAGCTTGTTGAAGGCACCGACAGCAAACAGGTGTCCTCCACTTCATGCCACTTCCCCAGCTCTGGGGACCGTATCTGTGTGACCCCCACAGGCTGGGGGCACTGTGGGGAGGGCAGAGGGGTGAAACTGGGATCTGAGCACCTCAGAGCCTGCAGGCTTTGCTGCTGGGTCCCTGGGTGGGGGGCAGTGCTGGGGGGGACTCACAGCCTCTCTGTCTCCGGGCAGCAAGCCGAGCAGCAGCAGATGCACGTGGGCGCTCGGAGAGGCCCCAGTCTGCCACTGCTTCCAGGATCACTGGCATCAGCCTCCAGGAAGCTCAGCAGATCCTCAACGTCTCAAACCTCAACGCAGAAGAGATCCAGAAGGTAGAGGTTCCTTTGGAGCCAGGGAGAGACAGTGCCAGCAGGTCCCCTATCCCTCCCTGCAGCTGTTGCCTGCTGTGGGGGTGATGACTAGTCCTCAGAGAGAGTGGGGGTGCTGTCCTGGGCCCAGTTAATCCCAGTTTGAGGTTTCCTTGCTGCAGTTGGAGGAGCATGCTGGCAGCTCATGGGCATTAACAGCCTGCCAGGCCTGGCCTCTGTGTTTGGTGCTCAGGAAAGGGAACATGGGCTCCCCAGAGGTGCCCAGTCAGGAGCATGGGGACCCATTGCAGGGCTGGGCAGAAGCAACCGTGTCCCCATGATTGCACTTGTCATCTCCAGCACTGCTGCTGGGATACAGAGGCGGCCAGGGTCGGGGGCCAGGGAGGGTGGAGGAGCTGAATTGGACAGGAGTTTCTCTTTGGCAGAATTACGACCACTTGTTCAAGGTGAATGACAAGTCAGTGGGAGGCTCCTTCTACCTGCAGTCCAAGGTAAGCAAAGGGAGGAGAGAAGGGGGGGCTGTGCCAGCCCCCAGCCCTGCCCTGGCACCTTCCCCAGCCTGGGATTTGGTAGAGGCAGAGCATGAACGTCATTGGGGTGGGGTTGGACCCATCCCTCCACATCACCTTGTCCCATTGTCCTACAGGTGGTGAGAGCCAAGGAGCGGCTGGACGAAGAGCTCCGCATTCAGGCCAAGGACGAGAAGGAGAAAGGTTGGAAAGCTGAGACGTGACTCCTGCCACCCCACGCCCCATCTCCCTCACCCTTAACTTATAGGTAGCCAATAAATGCCAATAAATCCAGCACCTGGCCTGGCTGCTCTGTGTCCTGGGGAGGGAGGGGGAACTTGCCCGCCTCTGCCCACTGGCCCAGAGGGGACTGGCCCCTGTGAGGGGCTAGAGATTGGCCTGGGCAGGAGGACAGATGTGGCTGGGAAGAAGGGTTGTCCCTGGGGCACCAAGAGCTGCCACAGCTCAAACAGCACCCAGGGAGGCTGCAGAAGTTATTTTTGTGGTGGGTTGGGACACTCTTGGCCTGAGTTCACAGGTACCTCAGGCTCCTTACCCCAGGAGACAGGTGCTCTGTGCCATCACCTTGCTCCCACTACAGGTGTCTGTTGAATCGGGGCAAGGGGCCAGGGGTGGACATGCTGCGGCTGTCCCCACCCACAGCTTGTCCTGCAAACCCTGTCAGGGCTTCAGCAGGACCATGGGGATGTATCGGGGCATTGGGCATAGCCAGTTGTTCCTCCAAGATCACACCCATCACCTCCAACACTGCTTTGTCCCTACCACAGGCTACTCACTGCCATCAACGATTGAAATAGGAACTTACTTCAACTTCACTTTATTGTTTTCTTAATAAACTTCCTCTCCCCTGGAGGAATATAGTGTTATAGTCGTTAGCTTATCTCATACTTCTGCAGTCCTTAAACGCTATGCTAACAGCGATGGAGCCCAACAGGAGGAAAATAAAAACAACCCAGAAACTATGATAGAAAGGCACTTCGAGACCGTTAAAATACTGATGTCCTGGAATGTGCAACAACAAACCGACAAAGGAGCAAGGAGACGTACACCGTACACTGGCCAGGGTGGCCTGGTCGATGGCCCGTGGCCATGCTGGGGCTGTGGCAGTGCCAGATGGCCACTGCACCCCAGCACTGGGCAGGGAGACCGGCTCCCCATGGGGCTAGCACAGCCACGGCCTCCTTCCAGGAGGAAATAGGATCGGCGAGACTCCCACCCTGGTTTGGAGCAAACCGCGGGCAAGGGTCCTGCTCAGCAGCAGGAGGAATACGCGACCCCCAGTGTGTGCCAGGGGAGGCTCTGAGCTCTGCCCGCATCGAGGCCGGGCACGCTGCCCACTCCCAGCATACGGCCACATCCTGCCTACCCCACACTGCCCCGGGGGGCCCACGGGGAACCTTCGCTGGGGTGCCAGCACATCCCGGGTGCCGTGCCAGCCAGTGCCACCATGCCGGCAGCAGCGGCCCCGCCTGTGCTGCCTGCTGCCCACATGCGCTCGCGGTCTGTGGTTAGGTATGAACATAGCTAAACAGGGTGGCTCTGCCCCGGTGCGGAGCCAGCACGGCAAGCAGCACACACAGCCGTGTGCCTTGTCACGAGGAGGGCCGGGGAGGCGGCGAGGGAACTAGCACGGCTGCCGAGCGAGAGGGGTGCAGGCAGGCACCGGGCCGGTCTGTGCCCAGCCAGCTGGGCCCGGCACAAGAGGTGCTGTGGCTGTGGAGGTGCCCCCAGCCATGCCAGCCAGGTGGCATTGGATGGCACAGCCGGGCACAGCTTGGGGCTGTGGGAGCATTCGGTCCCTGGGCTGTCACCTTGCTGTTCCTGCGGTGGGAGGCCAGGGGCTGTGGCCCCCATTCTGGCACCGGTGGTGCTGAGTCTTCAGGCAGGGAGACGCCATGTCGGTGGCAGCAGATGGGCCCAAGGGGGGCCCCGTCAGAGCAGGGGCTGGTTGAGAAATAAATAGTGGCGTATCCAGCTGCCCAGGCTGGGGGCATGCAGGGGGGACCCCCTGTGCCCCCACCTGCCCCTAGCACGGTGTCGCAGTCAGCTCTGGCCGCCAAGGGATTATTGCTTTTCTCAGAAGAGTCTGTTCTTCTTTCGTGATGGTTAAAAACACGAGCAAGGCCCCTCCAGGGCTGGGGGGCTGCAGGGTTGGGGGGAAGGAGGGGGCGATGCCCCCCATCTGCCCGCTGAGCCATTTGCCAGCCTCGGGCATCGTCAAGCCCCTCAATTCACTGTGGCAGGTTTGAGCAGCAGGGAGCCGGGGGGGATGAGCACCCACCCTGGCGGCAGCGCCTCAGGGCTGCCCCCCGAGCTGATGCCGGCTGAGAGGTCCAGCACGGCCCCCGGCAGCAGCGCCAGGCTCTCGGGGGGGGCCCGTGGCCGCCCAAGCTCCGTCCTTTCGCCCCTCTCCTTTCGGCTCTCTGGCCCCTTGCCTGCCTTGGGCGGCCGCCCCTCAGCCCCACCGCCCTTCTCCCCCTCGGCCTTGGCCCCACCGGCCAGCAGCGACATGACGGGCAGGCCCAGCCCCGCCGCGAAGGGCGAGGGCAGCAGCGGGCTCTTGGCCAAGTTCAGGGGGCTGCCATTGAGGGGCAGGACAGGGCCCGGCAGGGCACCTGCAGCTCCACAGCCCAAAGCGCTGAGGTCAAGCGGTGCCGGTGCCAAAGGGATGGGCAATCCCGGCAAGCCCGGGGGAGCAAAGAGGGCGGTGGGATTAGGGATCACAAGCTGCGCCCCGTTCACGTAGGGCACCTCTGCCGAACCCAGAGGCGTTTTGGGAGGTGGGTGGACCTTGAGCATCTCCGGGTGCTCAGGGGAGACAAAATGGCCGTGGGCTTTGATGTGCTTGCGGAGGGAACTGGGGTCGGTGTAGCGCTTGTGGCAGCCCGGCATCTTGCAGGAGTAGGGCTTCTCCACGTAGTGGGTGCGGGTGTGCTTGAAGCGGTCGCTGGAGTTGGAGTAACGCTTGTTGCAGCCTTCGTAGGGGCAGATGTAGGGCTTCTCACCTGGGGGACAGCACAGTGCCAGGTCTGTCAGGGGGCACAGCCAGTCCTGCCCCCCATCTCCTGGTCTCCCCTCACAAACCTCCCTCTCCCCCAGGGTGAGCTCAGTGGCTGGTGCTGACCTGTGTGTGAGCGGTTGTGGATTTTCAGGTTCTCCAGGCGGGAGAAGCTCTTGTTGCAGGTGGGGCAGCGATGCGGCTTCTCATTGGTGTGTGTCCGGATGTGGATCAGCATCTTGTACCTGCCAGGGTTGGGGGGACATAATGAGGGGCTCAGGCCCAGCCCCCAGGACATCTCCTGCCACCAGCATCCTGGCTTGGATCAGCTCTAGAGTGGCCAGCAGGATGAAGGCAGGGATCATCCCCCTGGACTGGGCACTGGTGAGGCTGCAACTCAAATCCTGGGTTCAGTTTTGGGACCCTCACTCCAAGGAGGACATTGAGGGGCTGGGGTATGTCCAGAGAAGGACAGTGAAGCTGGGGAAGGGTCTAGAGCACAAGTCTGGTGAGGAGAGGCTGAGGGACCTGGGGTTGTTGAGCCTGGAGAAAAGGAGGCTCAGGGGAGACCTTCTTGATCTCAACAACTCCCTGAAAGGAGGTTGGAACCAGGTGGGACATGAACAATTTCTTCCCCTTGAGGGCTGTCAAGGCCTGGCCCAGGCTGCCCAGGGCAGTGCTGCCTGCCAGTCCCCATCCCTGGAGGGGTTTCCAAGCCGTGGAGATGTGGTGCTGAGGGACATGGTTTAGTGGTGACCTAGCAGTGCTGGGAAAACAGTTGGACTCAATGACCTTAAAGGTCTCTTCTAAACAAAACCATTCTATGATTCCTGGTCCCTGTGTTCTGGCTATGGGCTGGGAGAATGGGGACATTCATGTTGTCCAGCCCCCAAAGACCTCATACCCTGCAATGAAGAGCTGGCTGAGTGGAGACTTCCCCCTGCATAACACCAGTGCTGGAGTTCTGTCTCCCTGCAGTGACTGAGAGCCTCCCCATGGACCCCAGAGCCCCCCCTACCCACCTGGCATTGAAGCCCCTGCCGTGGCGGGCACAGCCCTCCCAGTGGCAGCAGTACCCTGCATCCTTCTCAGGTTTGACATGAAAGTCATTGACATGGTCCACCAGGTCTTGCAAGAGGTCAAAGAACTGGTTGCACTGTGGGCAGGAGGCTAGGGGTGAGGAGGAGAGGCTGGGCAGGGGGGCGCCAGGGAGGCTTTGACCCCCACCAGGGCCAGCCCCTGCCCCTCATTCCCCCTTCAGCTCCCACCCATACCCCATACGCAGCAGAACCAGTACCTGGGGAGATGGAAATGGCCCTTTGCAGAAACCACACAGCGCCCCCCCCCCAGCATCTCTACACACCCCCCAGCTCCCCATCACATCCCCTCTAGCCCTAAACTGTCTCCACTTGCCCCTCAAGCATATCCTTCCCCCCCTCCAAGCCCCATAGAGCGCTCACAAGTCCTTCCAGCTGCACAACCCCTCCTCATCTCCAAAATGCCCATATCCCCCACCCCCCCCGCCACACACACCCTCACAATGCTCCTTAATGGTCCCTCAGGCCCCATCACCGCCCTAGCCCCACAAAGCTTCTGCACACCCCCTCCAACCTCCCAACTTCCCATCGCCCCCCCATCCCTCCCCGCTGACCTTGGACCAGCGGCAGACAAGCTGCTTGGGCAGGGGCAGCTCGGGGGTCAGGCGTTTCTCCTTGCTGGGGGGCAAGAAGGCTGCGGGGGGCAGGTGCAGGGCCCCCCCTGCCCCCAGCGGCAGGAAGAACTGGAAGGAGCTGGGGAGGCCATCAATGTAGCGCAGGGACTGGAAATCCTGGAACAGATCCCAGGATGGGGGGGGGCATGAGGCCAAGCTGGATGGACACCTCAAGACCCCAGAACCCCCCAGAGACTCCCCCATAGCACCCCAGAGACCTCCACTGTCCCCCAGAAACCCATAAAGATGCCCACTGCCTCCCAGAGACCCCCAGATACCCCAGAACCACAAGAGACCCCACTGCCCCCCATCACCCCCAGAACCCCTCAAAGACCCTCCAGATTCCCACAGGCCCCCAGAGACCCACACTGCCCCCTAGACACCCCAGAAGTCCCAGGGACCTGCCCCCTGGGGATGCTACTGGTGTCAGGAGGCACAGGGAGGCCTGGGCGGGACATGGACTGAAGGGTGCATGTACACACAGCTGGGGCCGCAGCACTGAGTATGCCGCTGAGGTCGGGAGCAGTGTTCTGGGCACGGTACCCATTGCTGGGGACACCTCGAAGCATTTGTGGGGAGGGATGGGACAGAGTTGTACTTACGTGGGGGGTGAGGGGGCCAGGCAGGTCCCCGCTGCCCTGGCGCTCGGGGGAGAGCGAGGCACTGCCGGCTGGAGACTCACCACCGGAGCGGGGCGAGAGGCTGAGGTCCACCACTGGCATGGCAGAAAAGCGCCCATCCCGTGGCTCCACCAGCCTGGAGTGTGCCAGAAGGCCTGGGGATGGCGAGGCCAGCACAGCCCGGCGACCCCCCCGGCTGCCCCCTCGGCCATCCCCGGCCGGCGGGGTGTCCGGGCGTTGGGGACCGCGAGGTCGGGGACCAGAGGGACCCCGCTTCTCCCGGGCAGCTCGCAGCTTGGAGATGCTCAGCTTGAGGTCCAGCGGCTCCTCTAGAGAATGCATGGTGCCAGGGCGGGTGCTGCAGGGGACATGCAGGGGTCACTGCGGGGATGGGGGCACTGGTGACACGTGAAGCATCGCCCCAGCCCAGTCCCACGGCGATGCGTGTCGCTACTCCAGGCCAGAGGCCGAGCGGGTGCTGCAGTGCTGGCACCAGGACCCTGCTGTCCCTTCCGGCCGCCCTGCCACGGCCCCCTCCCGCAGCGGGCAAAGGGCAGGGCACAGCACCGGGGAGGGCTCCCCCACCGGCCTCCGCGGCCCCTCGCGTCCCCAGCATGTCCTCCCCGTGCCGCCAACCCCCCGGGGCTAACACAGCCCCTTGGCCAGTAACCAAACCTTGCCGGGGATTGCCAAATCCCCCGGGCACCCGCGGCCCTGGAGCTGCCGTGTCCCCATTCTTCCCCCCGCCCCTCCCCGGCCTTGTCCGTCTGTCCATCAGTCCCCATGGACCTGCTCCAGCGAGGCCTTTCCCAGCAGCAGAGGAGGGCGGTGGCGGCCACCAGCCCAGCGATGACCCGGGCGGCCGAGCCCGCTGGCCCCAGCCCCGGAGGCCGCAGAGTTTCCTCCCCCGCCGGGGCCCCTTCCCCGCCGGCCAACACCGCTGCCTGCCGGGGCCGGGCAGGGGCTGCCGGCGCGGCACGGCACAGCATGGCATGGCATGGTATGGCACAGCATGGCACGGTATGGCACAGCGTGGCACTGCGTGACACGGTGTGACACGGCATGGCATAGGATGGCATAGCACAGCATGGCACAGAAGGGCATGGCACAACACTGCAGCCCTAACCTCCCAGGATATAATGGGAAATCCTGACACCACCACCCCCCCCGTGCCACCATCCCCGGGGTGACAGCTTCGCACTGTCGTGTCCCCACGCTCCTGTCCTCCACACCCAAACCTGCCACCCCCACAGCTCACCCACCACACACTTGGCTGAGAACGGGCAGCTCAGCGCAGGAGTGATGGCCCGAGCCCGACCCATGGCAGCGCCGATCCGGTCCCCGGGCTGTACCACCCCCCCACCCCCCACCGGCCACCCGCATCGCCCGGGGCAGGGTGGGGGCAGCCGAGGGGCCGTGTCAGGGGGCACGGCGCACCCAGCACACGTGGCAATGCCCCCCCCCATCCCCATCCCCACCCCGCCCCGGGGGGCCAGGCCCCCGCCCTGCCCTGCCGGCGGGGCCCCCCTGCGCTGGCGGGGGTCCAGCCCGGCTCAGACGCTGAGGAATGCGGAGGAGCCGCGGGGGGCGGGGGGCCCGGCTGATGGGGCAGGGGACCCCCCGCCTGCACCCCCCCACGGGAGCTGTGCTCCCGTCCTGGCCATGAGGCCAGCCCCATTGGGGGGTCCCTGTTCCAAGCACCCATGGCAGAAGGAATCTCCCCATAGCAGGATCCCCTGCCCTGCAGGGAGACATCATCCAGAGATCCCCATTGTCAGGGAGCCTACCCCATAGCAGGGTCTCTCCTCTCCAGTGGGGGGGTCCCTACCTGAGCCTCCACCTCCTCCCAGAGCTGTGGGGCCTGCCCCATAGCAGGGTCCCATCCCTTGTGGCAAAGCCACCCTCCTGAGCCCCCTTGGCCATGGGGGCTGCCTCACAGCAGGTCAATGCCCTCCAGGGGTCCTCTCACCCTGTGCCCCACAGCAGGGTCCCTGCCCTTTAGGGGGGTCCCCACCCTGAACCAGGTCCCCTGGTTCCTGGGCTCCAGCCACCCCCCCCATGTGCCCGACAGCTTGGCAGCACAGCTCGAGGACAGACAAACAGACTGGGGGGAGGACCCTACAGCTGGGAAGTTGCAGTGGGACCCCCAGCTGAGGAAGTGGGACAGGGCCGAGGTAGCCCCCCAGGCCCCCCGCAGGAGATGGGGATCCCATCACGGGGACAAGCAAGGCATTGAGGATGGTCCCACCACGGTGGCCATGTCCCCACATCCCCAGGGTACAGATTTTGGGGGGTCCTGTGGCGGGCGGAGCCGGGTGGGGGCCGGTGGCTATCCGCGGGCGGGGCGGGTGGGAAAGGGGCCTCCAGCCGCTGACGCCACGACTCGCAGCACGGCCGCGGGCGGGCGGACATGCAGCTGCCAAACCACGCGGCCTTGCAGCCGCCGGCGCTCCTGGGAACTGGCCACGCTCGGGGCTGGGGGTGCCGTGGGGGCGCCGCCGGCGTAGGCACAGGGACGAGGACGGGGACCAGCCCCACAGTGGCTTGGCCCGACGCCCCAGCACCTGCGGTGTCTGTGTGAGGCCCCTGCCTTCTTCCCCCCTGCCAAGGCCTCTCCTGCCCGCGCCAGGCGCTGCCAGCCCAGCCCCAGCCCAGCTTCCCCTCCGGCCGCCCAGCGAGGCCCCCCCTGCCGCGCCAGTTCAAACCAGTCTGGCACGGCACTGGGCCCAAGGGCTTCCCAGTCCAGGCAGGGGCTGCTGGGATGAAGTCTGGGCATGGGGGAAGCCCCTCAAGCTCCACCAGCCAGGCTGGGGTACCCTGAGCACCCCACACTGTCTGGCCAGCCAGCATGGCAGGGAGACCTAGGGTGACCCTAGTGCAGCCAGTGGGGTGCCAGGTCTTGGGGCCATCCTGCTGCTGTCATGGCCAGGGTGTCATGTCGTCCCCCCCTGACCCCAGCTGCAGCACAAAACCTGCTCATCCCAAATCAAACTCATGGAACACCAAGGTCATCATTTGCCC
>JANHGN010150552.1:0-102323 GCA_024605025.1 Megaceryle maxima | reverse complement strand
GCGGGGCAGCCTTGCTGCTCTCAGAAGGCTATGGGGAAGCCCATGAGCCCGGCCCAGTCATGAGAGGAGACAGGTTTCCTTGGGTAGCAGGGGGACACCTCTGCCACATCTCTGGGTGCTGAGCCCTGGCAGAGAGTGTGGGAGTGAGCTGGGCTCTGCGCTCCAGGCAGAGAGTGGATCTGGGGACTCTGGAGCCGGGAAAGCATGCAGAGCAGTGCCCTCCTGCTGGGCTCCTTCACCTGATGCTGTTTGTGCCCTGGCAGGAGGAGATGGTGTTTTACTACTACAGCAACCACGGCATCCCTGTGGGCCATTTCCAGGACCGGGCACAGTGGCAAGGGAACATCTCCCACTGGGATGGCTCTATCCAGCTGCAGGACGTGCAGGTGAACGACAGCGGCACGTACGTGTGTGAGATCCGGCTGCTCCAGTGCAGCAGCATCTTCAAGAACCACACAGTCCTGTACGTCAGCCCCACAGAACAGAGGGGTACGTGCCCAGGGGCTGCTCCCCTCTCCCGCTGTTGTTTGGCCCCACACAGAGGATGCAGAGGCTCCGTGAGGCTCTCGGACCTGCCAGCACAGTTATTCTGAAGCAGGGCCGGGGTCCCTGTGCCCATGCGTCCCCCCCACCTTGGTGTCTCCCCAGCAGGACGAGGCATAGCAGGTGCTCAGGACTCTGTGGCTCCAGGGGACTCCAGGTTTTGGCCTGTGACCATGGGCTGTTGCTGTGTGGCCATTGTGCTGGCTTTCCTGGCAGGACTCAGCCTGAGGAAGAGGTACCAACGCTAGCTGTGGGTTTATGGGGCTGAGCAAAGCACCTCCCTGGCCAAGCTCTATCCTGACACGCACCAAGCAGGGCTGGAGCTGCAGGAGCCAGCAGGTTCATCATCATGGGGGATGCCCACAGTGAGGTGCAGGCTCCTGCTGCCCTCTAGTGTGATGTTGCCCTGGCTGGTCCCCCCTTTGCTCCCAAACCTCCTGGGCTCCCGGCGTGCCAGTGACACAGCTGGCCTTGCCCAGGAATGTGTGAAGGGATCCATCCCAGTGTCCCAGCAGAGGGAGGGCAGGGACAGGAGGAGTCGGCGATGCTTTTTGCCAGAGATGACACCACTGTTGTCTTCCCTCAAGGTCTGCAACCCCCATGGCCCTGGAGAGGACTGGAAATGGCAGCAGCAAGAACAGAGCAGAGGTGAGAGCTGAGGCTGAGCTGTGCAGAGGGGAGCACGTGCCTGCCCTGCCCTGCCTGGGTCATGGCCACAACCCGCGGGAGCAGAGGCAGGAGCAGGATGGGGTGCGCGGGGCTGCAGGGGTGCCCAGCACCCAGCTGGTGCGCACGCCGGCTACGCCCTCACGTCCCAGCCACCCCCAGCGAGCATGCGGGAGAGCTGCGGGCTTGTTGCTGTTGTGTAGAGGTGGGTGGTGGCTGGAAGGAATCTGGGCCCTGCTGTTTCCTTTGGCTGGCAGTTGGGAGGAGGCGCTGATGGAGCGACCGCTCCTTCTGCAGCCGGGGAGCTGAGAGGTTTGGCACAGGGAGGTGGCTCCTGGGCCATTGCCTCCCCCTGAGGCTGAAGCCAGGGTCACCCTGATGCTGGGTGGCTGCTGTCTCATCACAGCTAAGGCTGTGTGTCCTCAGGAGGGACCACTGACATGGGGGGTGTGGTGCAGGACTGGGGATGCTGAGGGAGGGGATCCCAGACTGGGCGAGTGCAAGGTGTTGTTTGCTGAGCAGCCATGGCCATGGCTCTGGGTGCTCGTCCTACGAATGGGGTAAGGCAGCCCTCGTGTCTTTGGGGATTGCTCCGTTCCAAGTGTCCTGATCTTCCTCCCCCTCGTAGGAAGCGCTTTACTCCTCTATCCCAGGAGCTGAGGTACCCAAGGCTGAACAGGACGCAGGGAAGAAGAAGAAGGCTGAGGAGACCTACATAACCATGGTGAGGAGGCAAGCAGCTGTAGGGCTGCTGTGACCCTCTACATCAACCCCCTTCTCAGGAGATGGCATCCAGGGCCTGACCCCTCACTCCCTGTGACCGGGCAGCAGCATCCTCTGTCTCCTGCCTGCTCCAGCTGTGCCACGATGCCTGCAGCCAGACTCAGGCCCTGTCCCTTGCTCCTTGCAGCACCCCTCTCCTTTCTGTGAGAACGGCATCTACGTGGAGCTGGCCAAGAGGGTGATCCCGGCAGAGTGGATGGCAGCGGGGAGACCAGGTGATGGGCAAAGTGAGGAACCCTTCAACAGAGCAGAGGTGGCACTTCCCTGAGCTCCAGAGCGGGAGAAGGAGCCGTGCTGGGGTCTGTGAGCAGGTGTGTGCAAGTCCCCTCTGCTTCTTTGGGCCAGCCCTTGGCTGCTGCCAGCCCTTGGTGACATCTCACTGTGTGCCAGAGCCAGGGCCTGCCCTGGGTGTCTGCTGGGGGACAGGTCTCTGTGACCTCTGGTGTCTGGAGGGGGGCACGGCTGGGAGAGCCTCCATGCTCCAGCCTTGATCCTGGTCCCTGCCGCTCCAGGTCCAGCGATAACGACCTCCAAGGAGAGCCTGGCGGGGGAGGAAGGGGAGACGTGGCAGGAGCCATGCAGGCGTGCCAAGGGTATCTTCCAAAAATAATAAAACTCAGGGAGTCTTCCCTGTTCCCAGCTTCCTTTTACCTCCTGCTTAAGCATGTGATGTCCCAGTGTGCCAAAAACTGGCTGGCCCAGGGCCTGGGAGCTCCTGTGCCCATGTGCCACCTTGCACCCCACGCCTGACTTTGGGGAGCAAATGGGCCACCAAGGGGGTCCCTTGGCAGCAGGAAGGGGCCTCGCTAGTGCCCCAGCTCCGCAGGGGGTGGGGGGCAGAGGGGCAGCCCCACAGGCAGTGGGGTCCCTACGAGCGTGCGCTCACACGTGCCTCCCACGCACCAGCCGCTCGCTATGGGCGAGCATCTCCCCGTGCACCCCACGCTGGGACCAGCAGCCTGGGCTGGAGGAGCCCAGCAGGCCCCCCTCCTCCCAGGGCAGTGTCTCGGTGTGCGGTGGCTCTTTGCTGCACTAAATATAGATGTTTGACACCTGCAGGTGCAGGGCTGGGAGCCCGGGACCACCTCCCACCGCCCTGCCTGCCGAGGAGCTGCAGCGCAGGCTGCTCCGGCTGCTGCCGCCTTCGTTTCTCGTTGACACCCTACTCGCTTTTCCTGCCGGCAGCCGAGCGGTGGGATCACGGGGGAATCGGCAGCAGAGCTGGTTTCGGGGTTCCGGGGGTTACCGGTGACCTCTTCTACCTTTCTGGGGCTGTGCCACCCATTCCAGCCGAGCAGAGCACGCTCTGTGTGCTCGGGATGCTGGGCTGTGCTTGCTGAGCAAGTTGCCTGGGTTTACCTGGCACTTTTCTAATGCCATCTCTCCCTGCTGCCCCCTTTCTCCTCCTGGAGCTGGCTGGGGGGAGTAGAGCACCTCTGTGTCACTCCTGCCTCCCCGTCACCCTGTCCCACGCACAAGAACCGAGCTATGCTCTGGCTCCAGGGCACCCCTCGTCTTTCTCCTCGCCGATGGTGCCGCAGCAAACGCGCTGTCCCGCAGCACAAGAACTAGGTGACTGGGCAGCGGCTCTCACTGCCTTGCTGGTCTCCATGAGGTCACACTGCCTTCTGGTCTCTGCAGCCTGAATCCAGGCTTGGAGTCCATGGCCCAAAGGCTTCCTTGACCCATGGTGCAAAGGGGACCAAGAGCTTCTCCAGCCCCATTACTGCTGGGCAGAGGCCCCCCAGCCCAAGGGCTGGCTGAAGAGAGGGTGCTGCCCCTGGGCTAGTGTGCTGCTGGGGAAGGAAAAGGTGCTGACAGAGCCTGGCACCTCTGGGAAGCAAGGGATCTGCCATCGCATCATCATGGGAGCAGGTAGGTGTACTGGGATTGCCTCTACCCGTGTCTGCAGCTGCTGCACGCTGGCCAGGCTGCTGTGCAGACTGCCTCCCTGGGATGCTCTGCTCTGCCCTGCCCGGGCCCCTCTGCTCTCTGCCCGCATTTGAGAGGGCATTTTGCATGTCCCTGGTCCCTTGAGACTGGGAACTGCTGCTGTGACCAGCATGAGCAGGGCTGGGCCGCCAGCCTCCAGCGAGGCAGAGGTGACACCTCTGCTTGCTCCTGCTGAAACTGGGGGGGCTGCAGGGACCATGGGAACCCTCACGGTCAGGCCTGTGCTGCAGGGCACTGGACGAGTCCCTGGGCTGCTGGCCTCTCGGGGAGAAGAGGAGCCCGTAGTGCTGCTTGCTCCAGTGGGAAGTTTGCACGGACAGAGGGGATCCCAGCAGAAGCCAGCTCCTTGGCTGTCCTGGACTCAGGATGCTGCAGGAGACGCTCTGGGATGCAGCCCACAGCCGGACCCCAGAGTGGGAGCGTCTGAGCACCAGCAACATTTGTCTCCTGTTCAGGGGAAAATTTTTCTGCCCTCCCACTTCCCCTGCTGAAATCCACCAACCATAGCATTTACTGCTTTTCTCAGCCAGCACCGCTCCAGCCATATTGGGCTCTGGAAATAAAGCAGCTCTAATGTTATATGTCACCTGCACATAACCCGGGCGTTCGAAAAAACCCAACCACCACCACCAAAATCCACACCAACACCACCTCCTCTCCATACACAAAAGTCCTTCAAAATGAGCCCGGAAGCCTGGCTCCTGCAGCCCACCTTGTTCCTCACTGGCCTCAGCTTGCTCCTCTCGCTGGGTAAGTGTCCCCTTGACCCCTTGCATGCACACGGCTGCCACGGGAGAGCACCCAGCCTGGAGAGACACCCCCTCGCCGGCCAGGAGCCCCCTCCCCACCTCCCAGCCCCGAGAAGCCCCTCCTGTCACCGGGGAGGCAGCGAGACAGCGAGAGATGCTGTGCTGCAGGGAGGGGGACAGAGTTGGTCCAAAACGCAGCCCGCCGAAGCCCACCGGCTGGGGTGACCTGCTTTTAGATGGGCTGGGGGGCACGTTGCTACTGCATCTCCTAAGAGAGCCGTGCGTCCTGCTTGCCGGAGGTTTAGTCTGAGTGCGAGGCTGTTTGCATGCCAGGAGGGGCTGCTGCGGGGAGAGGGGGCAGTTCTGGCTTTGCCTGGCTGGGAAGGCGGTGGCCGGTGGGCTGCGGGTGCCTTGTGGCCGCCCTGGGGTTCGTGGCTGGCTGCTGGGGTGGCGGGCGCTGGGCTGACGGTGCCGCATGGGGTGGGGGAACTCCGATCTCTGCGTTTCTGCCCTGCCCCGGAGCCAGCAGCGTGTGTCAGCAGCTTTGGGTCTATATTGATTGGAAACAGGAACGCATCACCTCTTTGAAGTGTGGTTCACCCTGTTCTGGAGCTCCCGCCGGCTGCTTTCGCTTTAGGAGAGAGGCCGGGAAATGGAGGATAAAGCCCTGGCGAGGTTTGCTGCGGAGGCTGCGCGTAATTTTACCTCCGCGGCGCGGGGCAGAGCGCCTGGCAGCGCCTGCAGCACCGCAGGACGCAGCCTGGACGGCCAGTCCCAGGGAATTTGTTGGTCACCTTCTCTGCTTCGGCTGTCCCCCGGTGCTGGGTGCCTGGGTCAGTGGCAGAGTTTGGACCTGCCCTCGTAGGTGCTCCCAAAGCACGTGGCTGTTGCGTGCTGGTGACCTGCGAGGACCAGCCCTGACTGGGGCTGCCCCGTGGTTGCAGAGCCTGGGAGCTCCTGGTGGCATCTCAGCCCTTGTCAGAGCCCTGGGGTGCCCCAAGGACTTCAGCACAAACCCCCACCACCCAAGTGCGGGCATGCAGGGCATAGAGCAAGGGCTGCTGGGCACGCAGAGCCCTGTCTCTGGGTGGGGACCCCTCCATCCAGGCCTGCTGGGCTGTGGCGGGGCTGCCTGGCACAGGCAGGCTCCCGGCCCTATGAGGTTTCCTTGAATACGTGTAAGGGGTGGGCTTGGCAGCAGGGCTGGCCATGGGCCAGCTGTCCCGGGCTCCCAGCACCCAGTGGGGAGCCCTCCCTGCGATGGGGCTGGGTGGACACCACAGCACCTCAGCTGCCAACATGAGCAAGGAGCTGACTCCAGGGTATTGGCCATACCTGGAGGGCACCTCTGCCTCCATAGAGCTGGCTTTAGAGCGTTGCTGGTTTGCACCACGCAGCAGGACCGGTGGCCTGAAGAAGCCATATCTGCAACTTGGAAAAGCCTCTTTTCCCTGGCTGCAGAGCCTGGCCCCTTTCCTGCCCTGCTTGCAGATGGAGTGGATTAGCCAGTGGAGCAGCCCTTATCTGCATCCAGCTTGGCCACAGGGCTGGACTCAGGAGTACCTCAGGAAGAAGGTTTGAAGGCAAAGAGCTGCAGCCAAAGGGGAGAGGTGAGGTGATCAGAAAAGCACCGGCTGGTAGTGCCACAGTCCCTGCCCTGGGGGTGCTGCACACCCCCTTTACAGCCTCATTCTTCCCAGGGTCCTTCCATGGCTCTCCGTCCCTGTGCTTCTTGAGGGTCAGCCTCAGAGTTGGCAGCTGGTTGGCAGCACAGGAGCCTGCCTTGGCATGCACACCCTCCCCTCGGCAGGCTGGAGAGAACGTGCTGGATGCAGGCGCTGTTTTGGGTGCTGCTGGGACAGCCAGCAGGCTAGGGGAGCTGCAGGAAGGGAGTGGAAGAGAGAGCAGGGCACAGACACCTCATCCTGCCCATGCCCGGCGAGCTGTCCTGCCCTGCGAGCTGCACTGGGTAATGCCCCCGGTTCTCTGCCACAGCGAGGCCAGGGGGCAGGGACTGGCCTTGTCCCCCCAGGGGGGACGGAGATCTTTACCTGGATATTCCCAGCCAGAGAATCCTTGTGTGAACACCCCTAGGAGGGGGGAGCATCTGCATCCCCCCCGCAGCCCCCAGGGGCTGGCCCTGGCAGGTCCCAGCCCTCGCCGCTGTAGCGCGTCCTGCGGGGAATGAAATCTGATGAGCGCAGCCATAAATTTCTGGGTGGCTGTGGCGCTGAGCCCTGCCCCCTGATGCTGCATTCGGCCCTTTGCAGAGCGGTATCGATTCTGCAGCAGAAAAGCCTGGTTTAAGTGTCAAGGAGCAGGGCTTGCCTGGAGTCAGCAGAATTTAGCTGTGGGCGCAATCGGGGCAGGCATGGCAGAGCGGGGTCATCAGCTCTCGCAGAGGGGGGCTGAGGGATGATGCTCCCCTATTGTCCCCTGTCACTGCTGCACAGGGGAACCTCAGTCTAGGCTGTCCACAGTGTGGATGTGCCTGGAAGGCAATCCCAGGCCCTGGAGTGAGCTCAGTGCAGCCTGCTGGGTGCAGGGTGGGATGGGGAGACAGGCTCAGCCAGCAGCACGGCTGCTTGTGCCCCTGTTCTAACTCACCTGCATCTCTGCTCTTGCTCTCTGTGCTTACGGCAGCACCTGCAGCTTTGGGCATGGAGGTCATGGCTCCTGCCACCATCAACGCCTTGAACGGCTCCTCCGTGAAGCTCTCCTGCACCTTCAACTCCTGCTATAAGGTGGAGAACAAGCAGTTTTCCCTCAACTGGACATACCAGGAGTGCAGTAACTGCTCAGAGGAGCTGGTGAGTCTCTCCAAGGCTGGGGATCTGCTGAGAGGTCCTAAGACCAGCTCAAAGTGCAGGGGAGGGGGGGTGCCTGGCTGGGGAATGTGAGCACATGAGGTGCCAAACGCTGCCTCACCTCCTCTCCCACACTGGCTGCCCAGTTCCTGCAGTTCCGGATGAAGATCATGAATAAGCAGCTGGACCGCTTTGGGAACCGGGTGGAGTTCACTGGGAACCCCACCAAGTATGATGTGTCTTTCACCCTCAAAAACGTGCAGCTGGAGGATGAGGGCACCTACAATTGCTATGTCCTGAACCCCCCGGACCGGCACCTGGGCCACGCCAGCATCAGCCTGAAGGTGCTCACCAAAGGTAAGTGGTAGCACGGTCCCCTCTGCTGTCGGGCACCCGTGGGCGGCGGCTGCCTTTCTGCTTCTTCACCCTGTGCACCATGAGCAGGGTTTGTTCCCCAGCAGTGGGAGCAAGCCCTGCCTGGTCCCTGTGGCTCCCGCTACCTGCCCTGAGCCTGTGCCCTGTGTCGCCAGAGCCCCCAAAGCACGACTCGACGGTGGCCGTCATCGTGGGCGCCTCTGTAGGTGGCTTCCTGGCCGTGGTGATCCTGGTGCTGATGGTGGTGAAATGCGTGCGCCGGAAAAAGCAGCAGCGGCTGAACACGGACGACCAGAAGACAGAGGAGGAAGGGAAGACAGATGGCGAAGGCAACCCAGATGAGGGCACCAAGTAATGCCCCCCCCGTCCCCCCTCCCTCTTCACCCCTGTACAGCGTGACCCCTTTGATGTGCTTCCCAGAGCAAGGATTTCTGTCTCCCCAGAGCATCCCTCTTTCCATCTAAATACCCAACCTAGCCTGGAGCAGGGCAAGGAGAGAAGGTGGTCCCCAGAGCCTGGCCACAGCAGGTGGGGCTGGGGCAGGTGGATGAAGCATATCGAGGCTACTGCTGCGGCTGAGCTGGGACCAGTTTGTCCCAGCTGGGCCAGGCGTCCCTGTGCCCAGGCGCCTGCACCCTGTCCCACCAGAAACCGAGCGCAGGGGCCAGCAGCTGTCAGTCCTCGGGGCCACGTGTCACCCCCAAGGCGCACTGCTGTACCCATCCCCGAGGGATCCCCCATAGTGCCCGTCTCCTCCCTGCGAGTCCCGCGTGCCAGGGCTGAGGGTGCCACGACAAGAAGCTCGTGCTCCTCGGGGACTGTCCCAGCCTGCTCAGAAGCTGATGGCCGGGTAATGGCCATCAGCCCACGTGCCCTCTGAGCTTTGCTGGTTTTTGGAGCTGCTAATGGCTCCTGGTGTGCAATGGATGTACCCTTCTGCCTCTCAGGCTATTTTTGGGCCTGAGCATCTCAGCCAAAGGTGCTGGGCTCAATTTTTTTTTTTTTTGTTGTGTGCTCATTTCCTTCCTGGGGAGGGTAATTCTAATGGAAAATGTTCTGCTGATGTGCCAAACCAAGGTGGTGGGGAGCGGTGGGGTGTGGCTGCTAGAGACAAAGAGCTGCTGGGAGGAAGAGGAGTTTTGGGATGCTGGTTGTGGAAGGCCTGGGTACAACCTTGAGCCCAGAGGCAGGACAGCTCTGTTACCCTGCGATGCTGAGGCTGCCTCCTCCAGCCTCCCTCCAGAGCTCTTCACAAACCGTAACTGCCACGGCGATGCACTGCCAGCCTGCCTCTGCCCCAGCCCCGCTCCAGCATCTGCCCTACTGGCACCAGCAACCCCAGTTCATTAGGAGCAGTGGCCTGGGCAGGCTGGGGGGAGCGAGCGCTGACTGTGGCGAGTCCCCCCACTGCTGCAATGCAGGGGGATGCAATGAGCCCTGGGGTTGGGAAGGGGTGGTCCTGTCTGCCTTGGGCCGGCCACCTGGCCTTGGGCGAGCCCCTCGTCTCCTGCTGTGTTGCCTGGAGCGTGCAGGGGGCTCACCCTCGGGCCTCCTGTGAGTTGAAGGGGAAACGAGATGGGGAAGTGCCCCTTGCCCCACTGTGCCCGGGCTTTTAACCTCCTATGGCAGGTGGGACACGGGGCAGGAGCTGGGCAGTGCAGGGAGCTGCAGAGGATGCTGCCTCAGTGGCAGAGGTCCCCTGTCACCTGTGAGCAGCACGGTGGGGGGAGAAGGGACAGCACTGGGTGCTGCTGTCAGGCCCCAGGGATGAAGGGAGGTCCGTGCGCTCCCTGCTCTGCCCCATTGCTTTCTGCACCGGCCCCACGTGCCCTTCTTACCCCCCTCGACCTCGCTGGGCTCTGCGCTCTCCTTTCCCTCTGCAGCAGGAATGTGCTGTGTCCACCTGTGGCTTCTCCCTCTCCCATGGGCTTTCCTGCCTGGGGAGGGCTGGGCTGAGGCTGCCCACCCCCACCCACCCCACCGATGGCTTTCTCTGTCCGGTGCCCGAGGGCAGCTGGCCACGAGGCTGCTTCCCCGGACCGTCTGCTGCTCAAAGCTGGGCCCTCTGCGGCCCCACGCGGGACTGAGCCGGCAACGCTGCGGCCAAGGGCCTCCCACTGTTGCACGCGTCTGGTCTTGCATCTGCCTTTCATTTCTTTCATGCACTATCCTTGGATTGCAACTTGCCAATGCATCTGTACGTACAGAACTGTACACAGCAGAGAGAATCTCTACAAATACAGATATATACACACCGAGGAGGGCCTGGTATCGCTCGTGACTGTAGCTTGAGCTTTGCGCCTTCTGGTCAGTTCCTTTTGCCGAACACTCTGCCGAGTGTAGAATGTTTTTATTGCTCTTTGTACAGTTAAACAAACAAAAGAACAACAAAACACAAGCTTTGTGCTCCATGCTTTTGTGCTGCTGCCTCCTGGAGGGGCAGGTCCCTGTCCTCGCCCTGCCTGGGGGATGAGAAAGGCTCCTGTGTGCCCAGAGCTGGGAGCTGTGGCAGCAGGTTTGCTCTGGGGGCCCAGGGCAGCCGGGGGCTGCGCAGAGCCGGGCCCAGGCAGGGGAGTGCTGGGGGCGGAAGGGGGGCTGGTGCTGCCCTTGTCTTCACGCAGATTGATTCCAGGGGAGCTCCGCAGGCACGGCGGGGCTCCAGCTGTGCTACGGGGAGCTGCACCTTCCCACCTCTGCAGAGAGCCGGGGACCGTGGCTGCTCAGGGCATGGCAGGTGAGGCTCAGTGGGCTCCAGTGGAGCCCAGGACACGTGCTGGGTGATCAACACCCGTAACCAGGCTGCTCTCCCGCTCAGCAATCCAGCAACACCGCATGGACAGGCCAGAGCAGCACAACAGGGCACGGTTAATAGGCATGTCCATCAATTTACCCACCGTCGAGACAGGAGGGTGAGGGGAGCCACTCTCACTTGTGCCTTTCCCAGCCACCCTTCAATTTGCACTGCTGAGCACTTGCACATCCCCAGTCTGCCCAGGAGCAGCGTCTGGCCACCACACTGCACCTGTGACTACCTCTTTTCTGGGTTAACAGTGCCCACCTGCCCTGTCCTACCCACTCCCCAGAAACGCCTCCTCACTCAGCCTACTGCTACTCGAAGCAGCTGGGTGACAGGGAGCAGCACCAGTCCTGCCCCGTGCCGCCTCTCTGGCCCGGGCACCGTGCCCTGCACACCTCGCCGTCTGTCTGCAGGGTTAACTCTGCGGAAAACTTCCACCTCCCTGCAGGAAGGGCACCAAAATCACCTCCAGCAGACCTCCAACACTCGCCTGGGCTGGGGGGCCCAGCCAGGCTGCAATCAGTTCCTGACTTGTGGTGGGATGCAGCTTCACAGGGCAGAAAGGAGCAGCTTTCCGGAGGAGGGTCCACTGCCCTGTACCCCCCAGCTTCAGCTGGAGTCAGCCCAGTGGAGGGGTGAGTACAGCCCTAGCCAAAAGGGACAGGGGACCCACAGGCTGGCAGCCTGGGGACATCTCTGGGAGAGTTGCTGGCAAGATGCTTGTGAGGAAGGCAGGCACGGTGGGATCATGGGGGGGAGCCCTGCGGGACATGACAAGGGTGAGTTTTGGTCACCGCAAGGGACCAAGGGCAGCGGCAGCACCCCCCAAGTGCGGGGACTTCACACGTTCTCCAGCACCGAGGCCAGTCCCTCGTACAGAGCACATCGATTTCCTTGGACCCATTGGGACCAGAGGTGTTGAAGAGCAAGCGAGCAGGTGGGCAGAGGGCAGGGACCTCTGCTCAGGGCTGCGCGGAGCTACAGAGGACAGCTGGGGTGCTGCGAACGGAGCCCTGAGCCGCTGCCCCTGCGCTGCCGCTCGCAGCCTGACCTCCCTGCCTCTGGGGGAACTGGAAGGGGACAGCCTGAGGCAGGAGCTGCGGGTTGTGAAGGGCAGCACCCGGGAGACAGAGCTGGGGAGGGTCCGGTGTAGGCTGCCTCGGGCTGTGCCCGGTTGAGAAGAAACTTTCTCCTGGGACACGGGACGGTTGCCTCATGTTTCGTGCGGATGCCTCTGCAGTGGCTGCCTGGGGCCACTGATCCCGTTGCCCTGCTTGTATCAAAGGGCTGGTGAAAAGGGGTGAGGAATTTGCCCACTCCCGGGGGTAACCAGTTCTGTTGCGGTGCTGAGGAGGCAGCGGAGAGGGAAGGAGGAGGCAGGGAGAGGGGAAAGCGTTTGCTCCGGGGAGAGCTGCAGGCAAGGCAGAGCTGAGAATGACAAAGGCAGCCAAGCACTCACCCGCAGTCTGTGTGCCCGGGACCTCTCGCTCGGCTCCGCTGCCAGCCCGGCGTGCCCGGCCCAGCCAGGACGGTCCTGCAGAGTGTCTGATCGCTGCGGTCGCCTCCCACCCACTGCCAGCTCCCGGGCTGCCAGGCCACTTTGTCTTTTAAAGGTCACAGCCAGAGGACCTTGCAGTAAATTTAAGGTGCTGATGGGAAGCTCTGTTCCAGCGTTGCCACCTCCTCCATCGGCAGGAGGGCTCTGCCCGTTCCTGCTCCCGAAGCCCAGCATCCCCTGGCTCCGGGAGGTCTCGGAGGGGTTCGGGGCTGTCCTGCCGTTGCTGCTGGGAGTGGGGCCGGGGCTGCACCCACCAGGATGCTCCAGGACAGCCGGGGACAGCGCTGCGCCTGCTGCATTGAGCCGGGAGGCTGCAGCCCGGCTGCTCTGCTCAGCCCTACCCTGCTGGCTCCGAACCCACGTGGAGGGAAGCAGGAGCCCTCCCCGGAGAGCAGCCTGGCTTTTTAACCCTCCCAGCTCCAGTGGTGCGAGGTGAGAGAGAGTGAGAGGTGCACAGGGACCTGGAAGCCACTATGACCCCCTCAGCAGGCTGCGAGCCAGCTGGCAGCACCCCTGAGCCCTTCTTCCTGTCCCCCCCGGGAGGTGACAGTGTCCGAGCAGAGGGTGCTCGCCTTCCCTGAAACCAGACACAGCTGCCTTGTGCTGGACTCAGCGAAACAAGTTTCCGCTGAGCCACAGCATTCCCCGGTCCCATGCCGGACAATTCAGCATCGTGACAAAGTCCCAGGGCCAGCTGCTGTGTGTGCCCTTCCCTGCCACGGCTGAGCCTGGTCTGTGGGACAGCAGAACCTTTGCCAGGCCCGTGGCAGCGGCAGATGTCTCATGAGATCAGCCATCCAAGGAGACCAGCCAGAGCTGCCAAGTGCGACAGCTCCATCAAGCTCCCGTGACAGGCAGCATCCCGCTCGCTCCGAGCCCTGGGGCTGTGTGGCCAGGAGGGCAGTGCTGGCCCCGGGTCAGCAGTGAGAGCAGGCAGCACGGCCTCTGCAGAGATGCTCAACAGGGAGATAGTGGCCACAGCCAACTTTACCCACCTTTTTGGAAGCAAATGTGTCAGACACCTGAGCATCCTGGGAAGGAGTCTTCTACAGGTAATGGTCTATCCCCACGGCAGGGCATGGGTGCTACTGGTTCAGGTCCCCAGCACTGCAGGTCTCGGTGGTCCTGCTTGCTGGATGCTGGAGGGTCCAGCCTCAGCTGCCCCCTGTGTCAGCACCTGTGGTAGTGGCCGTAGTTGCTGTCATGCACCCTTGCAGGGACAACAGACACCTCTTCACCCCTTTGGACCTCTGCTGAGCTGCTCCTCAGAGGTGTGCCACCCCCCTCACAATTAGCAAGGCTCTGGCAGATGCAGGGCTCCCTCCTCTTACTCCTGTCTCACCGCTTGCCTGGTTGCCAGCGCCTGCAGCTCAGATTCCCAAGCTGTATCCATCACCTAGCTGTATCCGTCACCCTGCTGAGACACCTTCTGCTGCATCAGCAGTACTCCCCACGCTGCTCCCCCAGCACTGGCTGCCAGCATTGCCCAGCCTGCTCTGCCTGTACTTTTCCTGTCCCTGTTGCCAGCTCTGAAGCCCAAACTCCTCAACCCACAGGCACTGCTGGCATCCTTTTAGGGTCCCCTGGGATTCCCTGTGCCCTGTAAAGGCTTCTGCTTTCCCTCATTCATCCTGCTTCATGCTCCTGGCCGGGTGGGAAGGAGAGCGAGCTGCAAAGGGGGCTGGAGTGGGGCTGAGGAGTGTCTCAAAGTGCCCTGGAGCTGTCAGGCCGCGGCACTCAGGATGTGCAGGCAGGGTCCCAGGCAGCGTTCCTGGGGGTGAGCTGTGCTCACACCCAGAAAGAAGTGATCCTGTTCTGGGAAGCCATGCAGAGGAGGTACAGCCTCACCTGGCCCCTGGGGTGAGCTTTGCCAGGACACGTGCCTTGTGCCAGCCTGGAGAAGCCGTCAGTGCTGCCCCTGCACCGCAAGCACAGCAGCATCTCCTCCTGCTTCCCGCCATGCCTGTTCTCGGGGTGCGTCACCTCCAACAAATTGCTGCTCTGCACAGGGGCCTGGCTGTCTAATGGACCTGGGTGCAAAGCTAAAGCTCTATCTTTGCAGACCACATCATCGGAGGCCTGCATTAGGAGGGCCCGCACTACCACCTTTTGGGATGTGGTCTGCTGAAGGTTAGGTCTAATGCATGTGATGGTGAGGAAAAGGTTGTTGAGATGTGAACTTATGTGCAGCCAATTATCCCCGAACGAGCTCACGGTGAGAAAAATAAGTTTTCAAAGTGCTCCCTTTGGCGCCAGGTGGATTCCCACGGCAGGTCTGCCCATCGGTGTCGGGCTCTGTGTCCCCCCCCCCGTAAAAGTGTCTGCCTTGGGGCTGGAAGGGTCCATGTAGCACATGGGGACAAAAAGCATGGAGGCTGGTGGGGTGACCCTGCTGACGGGCACTGAACAGCAGCTGAGCCCCAGTGTTGGCCACTTTTGTTGTTGCCTCAGCAGCAGCTGGGGGATCCACCAGCCTCTGCCGTGCTTTGCCCCTCTCCAGCACCAGCCCAGCGCTCTCGGGCAGCCTCCCCCGAGCCCACCCTCTGGCCCCCACTGTGGCTCGCCCCAACGCCTCACTGAGAGCCACCAGCCGCGGGCACGCCGGTGCGGGGGGGGGCAGATAAAGGGGCACGCTGGGGGGCTCGGGCTGGCCTAGGAAGGGGGGATGTTAGGACAGCGGGCCGAGTTGCGGGGGGTACATGCCGGGGGGAGGATGCGCTGTGCGAGGGGGGGCGGAGGAGCACGGGGGAGGGCGCAGCGCGGCCCCGCCCGGCACGGCCCCGCCCGGCGCCGCTGGCTCTGGGCGGGGGCGGCTGAAGCGGGGCTGCTGCGGGCCAGCACGGACCGCTCCGCAGCAGCCATGGCCCCGGGCTCGCCCGCCGCCGCGCCGCGCCTGCTGGCCGCGCTCCTGGGTAAGGGGCGTGGGGGGCACCGGGCACCCGCTTCGTCCCGGGGACCGCCGGCGTCCCGCCGCCCCCCCCCACCTCCCCGCCGGCCGTCCCCCGTCTCTCCTGGCCCGGGGTGCGCCCCGGGGGGCCGCGGGCAACCTCCGGCAGCCCGGTGCGGGGTGGCCCCGCGGGCTGGCCCCGGCTCCCAGCCGCCCCCTCGGCTCCTCGGGGCGGGGTGACCCTGGCTCCGCGCTCAGCTGCTTTGCATCCCGCCCGCCCGCACCGCGAGGAGCCGGAGGCTGCCGCTCGGATGAATTTCCCGGCGCTGACGCGGTTGTCTCTGCTCTGCAGACGGAGAGTCCGAAGCACTGAGGATAAGTGACTTGTCCAAGGTGACTTCGCAGCCGAGTCCGAGAGCGGGCTCTGAAGTGCTGGCTCCAGCCCCCTGCCCTGCCCTGCCTGCAGCAGCCGCTACCATCGCCTGAGCTTTCTCCTGTGAGCACTGCGGCTGCCTCCCGCTTTGCCCGGCTCCGCTGCGCTGCGAGCGGGGCCCGCGGCTACCTGCCTGCTGCCGGGACCGGGGAGCAGAGCGGGGCAGCAATGCACTGCTTCAGCGGCCGCCAGCACGCCCGCCGACAGGTCATTCTTTTTACAGTTCCTTTTGTAAAAAACACCCATTTGCATGCGCTTCTCCCCGGGCCGGGGGACGAGCCCGGGCTGCAGGGCCGCGCCTGGAGCTTGACGGCCAGACCTGCCCGAGATCCATCCCGCAGCGGCGGGGTGGAGGGGATGGGGGGGGGGGGGTCCCTTGCGGCCGTCCCTTCCCCTCTGCAGCCTCTGGGGCTGGTCCCAAGCCACCTGCATCAGCCCTCACGCCCCCACCTCACTTCTGCTTGTGTAGGTCACCCCCGCATCGACGGGTACAGAGCCTGAAACCAAGGGCTGCTTTTGCAGCACTTGCTGTTGGGAAGCTCCCCGAGAGGCATTTTAGAGGGCATAGTTCTTAAGTTGGTAATAAGTGAGCTGGAGACTCGAGAAAATGTGTAAGTACCTGACTCCCTGCAGGGTGTGGGTGCTGGTACCCAGCTGGCAGTGCCTCTTCACGTAGGTGTGGTGCAAGCTGCCTTCAGCGTGGGGCTGGTAACGGGGTGGAAGGAGAGACTCGGAGACGCTGGTGACTGGAGCACCTGGGGGTCTTGGGTCCAGAGCGTGGAGGTGGGAACCTTGTCCCACAGGTCGCTCCAGGGGGCTGGAAGCCTGGAGGAGGAGGTGGGAAGGGGAGAGCGTCTGGGCAGGTCTGTGTCCGGGGATGCCACGCTCTCCAGGGAGTGGCCGTGGGCTGCTAGCTGTGCCAGGGGACCACCGCACAGCTTCTGCTGCTGGTGCCCACAGGAGGGCTGAGGCCCACGAGTCCTGTCCCGGAGCACATTGTGCCTGGCTCAGGCTGCCTGGGGAGCTCTTCCTGTCCAGACTCAGTGGAGAGGAGCCCAGCTGGCCCTCTGGACGCGGCTCCCTGTGCCAGCAGGTCACATGGATTTTTATGGTCAAGGAAAGTTTTTATAGAGCAGCTTTCTCACAGGTGACAGAGGTGTCCTGTGGCTTTTCAGGTGAATCCCATGTGCCCTTTTCATTAGGGCAGTAGATCCCAGACCACGTTTCTGATGGGCCACAGGAAAAGCAGGAGGCTGCCAGCAGCCCATGGGGGAGAAGTCTTGCTCTGGGCCCTGGCCTGAGTTGGAGGACTATTGCTGCTCTTGCTGGGACTGGCTCCTGGGCTGCACACCCAGCACTACTGCACATAGCTCAGTGTCTCTGAGACCCCCTCATGAGGGGAGCTTACCCTCTGCAGGAGCAAAGAGCAGGCAGCCAAGGCTCTGGCAGCAGCAAGAGCGGCTGCACCTGGTTGCCCTTCCTGGCTCTTGGGGAAAGCTTGTGCGGGCAAGAGGCGGCTGGGAGCCCCTGGAGGGGCTTGCCCTGGAGGCTGGGGCTCTGGTGGTGCAAAGTGCAGCAGCTTTGGGCATCCGGAAAAGTAGTGGTGGCAGCTGGTGCGGCAGGGTCAGTCAGTAATCTCCCAGTGTGTTTTCCTCTGTGCTTTATTTAGTGGTAACGTATCAGTTCTGTCTTCCTGAGACCTCAGCATGACAGGAACAAGATCAGCCTCCGTTTACCCCACGTATTCAAGTCAAGTTATATTTATGACATTATAACGGTGGCAGACAGGATTAAAAGTGTTACAAGCTGCAAGGAGTCATCTTTCCTGTAAGTAAGTGTCGGCTCGCAGCACCTGCCTACTCAGGCATACCTGCAGAGCCAGGCATCCCTCTGCTAAGTCTTACTCCAGGTAGCAGCATGATTCCACTGGGGACACTCCTGGCTCTGAAGTCCCCTTGGTAGCATCCCCGGGGCTGGTGTTTGAGCCTGACAGCTGCAGGAGACCTCCATCTGGCAGGAACCACTCCCAGACGTTAGCTGAAGCCTCTCGGCAAAATGGAAAGCTCTTCTTTGAGAAGTTAAATAACTCCTTCCCTGCAGTGCTTGCGATGCAGCACTGCAGCAGGGCCCGAAGCCCAGGATGCAGGGCTCTCGGCTTGGCTGGGGCTGCGACGTGCCTGGGGAGTTGTTAGAGCAGGCATGTGTGGGAGAATAAATCAGCAGCCGAAGCGGCTGCGGAGAGATGCGAAGCTGAAGCTGAGGGCAGTGTAGCCAAGTTAAGCTGTTGGTGGAGCTGGGAACCAGCTTGTAGCTGTGGGAAGAGCTGTCCTCACTGTATTTTGTTTGCCAGAGTGCTCAGGGAAGGCTTTGTAGGGGTGTCCGGGTCCCTTTGGTGGCTGAGGTCTCAGAAAGAGGAGAACAATGCATTGCTGGGTGACATCACATCTTGGCTATAGCAGGTCACACAATCAGGACAGGGCCCTGGTACCATGGGAATGGGGACTGGGACTGCTCCCCTGTCCCGGGGCAAAGCATCCCTGGGATTCCCCCCAGAAAGGTTCATGTGGACGCTGCGGGCCCAGCCCGGCACACAGCGGGGCAGTGCTGGTCCCACACCTTCCGGGCACATCCCCGGCTCCTGCAGCTGGGCTTGTACCTGCTCCTCGATGTGTTCCTCCCTGGTAGCAGGGAGGAGAGGAGCGGGAGAGCTGCCTTCTGCAGTTTGAAGGTCATCTGTCAGCTGGAGCGGGAGCTGGAGCTCTCCGCAAGGCAGGCGTGAGGGGGTGCCGCTCGGAGGTCCGCACAGGCGCCGCAGGGACCTTGGCTGGGCTGGGGGACGCGCGGGGTGGCAGCCGGCCAGGACAGCGATGCTAATTAGTGCTCGACTCCCCGCCTGCAGAACAGAGAGCTCTGCTCTGCTTTAGGCTGGGTGGTTTTTGGTTTGTTTTTTTTTTTTTTTTCCCTTTAAGGTTTAGCTGAAGGCCTTGCAGATAACATGCAAATCAGGGCTTTCATTCGCATACTTTATTCGTGGTGATATTGTGGCTCCCTTGGAATGCTCGGTGTGCTGTGAGTGCCAGCCAGCCCCTGCCTGTCCTTCCTCCCAGAGCAGGTCGCCCTCCTCTGCCGAGCTGTCCTGAGGCTGGGGACAGGGGCGATTGCTCCTGCTATGTCAGCTTGACGTGCCCAAGGGGAGTGGGGGTAACAAACCCATCCCTGGGCTCTGGGAGGGCAGGAGAGCTGAGCTTGTGCCCCCTGGGCTGCAGCTGTGAGGAGAAGGAGGATGCCGTGGGTCCCTGATAGAGCTGGGAGCAGGACCTGGAGGGGTGACAGCTGGAGGCCTCTGTGCCTCCAGCGTGCTCCCCTTCCTGGCTGGTGCCCCTTCTCCTTTCTCCTCCTTGCCCCATCTGCCCGAGGGTTCCTGGCTGCAGCAGAGCCCCACGGCAGGCTGCGCTGCGTCCCGGCCCCGGGAAGGACGAGGGTGGGCTGTGTACCTGCGCCGTGTCCTCACTCCCTCCGCCCCTCTCCCTGCCAGGTTTGCACGTCTTTGCCATTGCCTTCGCCTTGGAGGTGTCGGTGGGGAAGACTAACACTGTGATGGCTCTGAATAACTCCAACGTCCTGCTGCCCTGCACCTTCACCACCTGCATAGGCTTTCAGGACCTGGTCTTCACGTGGTATTTCAACTCGACGGAGATGGTGGGTGGCTATCTGGGCTTGGCCTCTGTGTTTCTGGTGGGTCCTGCTGTACTTCCCTAGTGCAGAGCAGCACTGCAGTTCTCACAGAGCGCCCTTCCTCCCCTTGCAGGGTGCCCATCGCTTCGAGTGTCTCCAGCTCTGGGAAGACGGGGCTGTGCAAATGGGGACTCAAATACCCCGGCACATGTGCTTTTGGCACAAAGCTGTTCTGCGTTTTCTGCTGCTCGCAGGCTCGTTTCTTTTCACAGATTGGTCATAAATTGGCTGTTCCAGTGCAAGTCTGCACTTTGGGCAAAATACGGTTAATTTTCTCCTCCCGCACTACCTCTGAAATAAGAAAGGTTCTGTGCAGGTCACTTCCTGCTGGCAATATTCTGCTCTCCAGATCCTTAGCATGAGGGCTGGTTTACAGCACGTCTGTCCTTGCAGGCTCCCAGCCCTGGATGGCCCTGGAGCAAAGGGACTCTCTCCGCCCTGGTTTTGTGTGGTCTGTACCATCGCTTCAGGGCGAGTCAGAGCCAACAGGTGCCCCTCCACGGCCATCCCTGCTTTCATGGGGTGTGCTGGGACACTTGGTCGTGCGTGTCTGTGCGTGCAGAGCTGTGGCGTGGCACTGGCAAGAGAACTGGTGCCTTTCCTTCACCCGGGGCTGTTGGGAGCCTGGCTGACCCTGCATCCTGCATCCCCGCCTCTGCAGATTTACCACGGCAAGATAAAGAGCAAAGCCTCGGAGCCCATCGTCGTGGCACGCAACCCACGGGTCGAGTTCGTCGGCTCAACGACCGGCAAGGACAACAACATCTCCATCGTCCTGCAGAACGTGGAGTTCAGCGATGCTGGGAAATACACCTGCCACGTCAAGAACCCCAAGGAGAAGGACGCGCAGCACAACGCCACCATCTTCCTCACGGTGGTCCAGAAGAGTAAGTGCTGGGGCACAAGTGGCACCAGGGCAGTGGGGATGCAGACCCGTGCTGACCTGACACCACAGGGTGTCCTGGCTGCTTGGAGGCAGTTGGCATCCCTGAAGGGTCAGGCTTGGCCATGTGCCCCTCTGTGCTGTGGGCCAGTGGCGGGGGCCACTGCTTTTCGGGGTGGCTGTGTGGCTGGGAGCTCCCTGCTCCCCTCCAGAGGCCCCTCAGCATCTTCTCTCCTGCAGTGGTGGAGACAGACAACACTGTGACGCTCATCATACTGGGAGTTGTGGGTGGGCTGATTGGCCTCCTCATCCTGTTCATGCTCATCAAGAGGGTTGTCCTGTTCATCATCAAGAAGACCCAGGATGGGAAGTGAGTGCGGGTGCCAGTTCCAGCACCCTTCGGTGGGTGGTGGCGAGAGGGGCCTGGGGGGGCCGGGGGCTGTCAGCTGGCCGTGTGCTCTCCCCCAGGAAGGAGTGTCTCGTGAGCTCGTCAGGGAACGACAACACCGAGAACGGCTTGGCTGGCTCCAAGGCAGAACAAAAAGCACCACCAAAGGCATGAGGCAGCAGCAGCAGCACCCCGAGCCCTGGCCTGCCCAGCAGCGGGGAGGCTGGCCAGGGGGACAAGCCTTTCCCTTTTGTTTTTTTTTCCCAAACTGCCAACGCTTGAGACATGTTTCAATTACACACGTGCCTGCAACCTGCACTGCTTCTCCAAAAAGACATCGGCTGCCACAGGGACTGGGAGCTTCTTGTGGACTCTGACTGGGATGCCGCCAGGACAGAGGGAGCTGCCTGCTCCCCTCTGAGTGAAGGCAAGAGGGTGCCAGGCAGGATGGGTGCTGGGGAACGCCCTGGTCTGCAGCCAGGTGGGTGCACGGTGCTCCTGGGGCTGCGGGATGGTGAGTGACCAGGGGTCCTGGCATGCCTGGGAGGTGAGGAGCTTGGGGTGTCTTGTCTGGCTCTGGCGATGCTGAGCTGGGGTGGGCAGGAGGTTCTGGAGCAGAGAAGGATGCACAAAGCTGGCCACAGGGATGGGGGCTCTTGCCTTCGCTGCGTTTCTCATGGGTCTGGGGTGGGAGGGAAGGGAGGAAGCAGGGCTGGCACAATGGGGCTTGGCTTCAGCTCTCCTGTTAAGCACACTTGAGAACCAAATGGACAAGAGGCTTGTCACCTCTTGCCAGCAGAGCTGGGTGCCCTGCTCCCGAGGGCACACTGGCCCCATGGTGCCTTGGTTCCCCCTGTGCCAGGAATGGGGGGGGATCAGCGGCCAGGTCTGGCCATGTCCCAGGGTCACTGCTGGCCGGTGGCAGGAGCACAATGGGGTGAAGGTCCCTGTCTCACCCTTGCTTTGCCCCTGCACAGGGCCATCCCCAGGGGTAGTGGGGGGCTTCTCCCCCAGACAGCCTTCTCGGGAGGTGCTCCCTGGGCTTGTGCTGCTGCTGCTCTTGCTCCTCCTCCTCTCTTTCTAAAGCTTGGCACTCAGAGCAGCGCTGCTTTCGATGCTGACTTGCTAAGGCTTAACTTCCGTGGATGTTTTTTATATCAACCTCCCGTTGGGAAAACGGCCGATTGCGTTTCCCTTCTACCCAAGGAAAACTGTGGCGCTCCAGCGGTGATGCAGGGAGGGAGCACGGTCGAGCCCCGGCGAAGGGAGCAGGGCCAGGGCTGTGCCAGCCCACTCAATGGCCCTGCCACCTGCCTGCTGGGTGACCTTGGGCAAGTCGCTCTGCCTGTCCATGCCTCAGTTTCTCCATCTGTAAAATGGGGATAATAATACTGCTCTACCTCACAGGGGTTGTTGTGAGGCTTCCTTGGCTAACATTTGGAAAGTGCTTTTTGATCCTCTAATGAGAGGTGTCACAGAAAGTCAGAGGGTCTTTGTGAAGGGTACCCACAGTGGGGACTCGAGCAATCCAGGCCCCTTCCCAAGGGCTGTAGCAGGATGTGAGATGTGAAGGGAGTGAGGTGATCCTATAACTGAAGTTGGCAATGTCCTTTGTAAAGCCATTTGTTCCCCATTTCCCCTTTATTTGTGGGTGTCTGCCAGTGATGCTGAAGGACAGGCAGCTCCCCTGACCCAGCTCGGCACTAGGATTCAAAGCTGAGCCCTGACTGCCCAGCTCGCACCCTACAGAGCGGAAGGTGGGCGAGGGTTCGGTGGCCGAGGCAAGCGAGGAAAGGTCTGGTGCTGCCATCTGTGGGGACTGTGGTGGGACAAGTCAGACCCCCTCCAGCCCAGTACGGAGAGCACCTCGCAGCCTCCGGCTGGTCGCACCCACGCTGGGCTCGGGGGCACCCACTGGAGCGGGGCCCTGCGTCTGGGACAGGAGACAGGCACCTGGCCCCAGGCAGCCTTCCTCTGTTGCTGGTTAGATGGGCAAGCAGGAGTCAGGTTCCCCCAGATCCTGATCCCCTTCTCTGAGGGTCTGTGGGACCATCAGGCACATCTCTGGACTTCTCTGTGCTTCATCTGCCCCATCTGTAAAACGAGGACAGGAAATCTGACCTCCCTGCATCGCTCTGCAAAGTGCTCCGGGATCCTGGGGCAAAAGGCACTCTGTAAACGCAAAGTATCCTTCACGTACCATTGTTACACGTGACAGTCTGGGCAGGAAGGTGTGAGACCCCTCCCAGTTACCCCAAGAGACCCCAAGCCCATCCTTGGAGGAGACTTCCCATGGGAGAGGACAGTGAGGGGAGGAAGGGATTTTATTTTATTTTTTTTAAAGAACTGTTTTTAGCTGTCCTAACCTGTTGGCCTTTTTTTAGAGGGTATCTGGACACAGGTCCACTTAGCCCGGGATATGCAATGCCATACTATGCATGGATTACTCCTCTGGCTGATGGAAAAACTCAACATAACCAGTTTTGGAAATGTCACTCTATACGTGTGCGGGTGCTTGTGCCAGCTCCTGCAGGGTCCCTGCCCTCACGAGGGCTCTGGGGGGGTGCAGAGGCTTTCCAGGGCCCACGGGAGAGAGGGCCCTGCTGCCGGGCCATGCTACCAGACACGTATGTGTGTAAGCATCTATAGATACACATAGGAGATACCTGCAACCAAACACAGGGTGTGTACAACATGCTGTGTGATGACTTACAGCACATTTTTGCACTGTAGAGGTTTAGTTGGCTTTGCCTTGAATGAAATAAACTTTATGTTTACTAGAGAAACCTGCTGGGGATGTCTGGTGATGCTTCCCTTGAACTCTCTGGGAGCACACAGCGCAGGGCAAGCCCTGTGCCGAGGCAAAGAGCAGCAGCGTTTCCCTCGTGTGCTGGGCACGGGTTGTCTGTTCTCTATAGCTGCGTGTCCCGGGTGGATGATGGCTGCTTCCCCCTGGGATGCCCCCTGGGGTGGGTGCTGGGTGCTGCTTCCCAGTGCCCATGGGTGTGCGCCGCCCACCTGAGCCTGGGGGCTGCAGGGGTTGGGGATGCAGCCCCCCCCTTGGCCTGGGGCTGTAGTGCTGCCGTTGGATGGGTCGGCAGCGTGCTTGGGGGTGTCTTGCAGCAAGTGACGCTGAGTGCAGCTGCTTGGAAAGCAGGATCCCACCCTGCCACGCTGCAGGGGAATGGCTCTGATTTCTACGGGGGCTGAAGCTACACTACAAAAAGTTCATTTCAAATAACACCTACAGTTCCTGTTTGTTTATAGCTATTTGAACTGAGCCTGTTCTGACCAGCCTGTCTGCCTGAGTGGCTGCAGTCCACGCAGTGCTTTCTTCCTTGTGTGCAGGAACAGCTTGTTCACAGGAGCCAGCAAACAAACCCTGCCTTGTGCTGGGAAAGCGGCCGTGGCAGAGCACGGGGTATTGCGAAAAATACCCCCCGCAAGCGAGAGGGACAAAGGCCTCAGAGGCTGCACGCAATAACAAATACTTTGGTTTAATGGGCGCAAACACCATTTCTCTCTGTATGACAGAAGTGACCAAACAGCACCTTAGCCCCCGGGAGCCTTCCTGCCACAGCAGGGGCAGCCCAGGGCAATAAATTAATCTTTCTCCGGAAGGGAGCTTGAGCCGGTCAGGTTCCTTCACGGTGTCAGTGGCTGTCACTCTGAGCTGCCCTTTGCCTCCTTGGCTGGCCTCTGGCACAGTAAATCCCAGCCTGGCAGCGAGGACTCTGGAGGCACCGCTCACCTTCCATGGCTGGAGATCCATTTCCCAGCTGCTGCTGGAGCTGAGACAGCCAAGGGCGTAGGGATGGGGAGGGAGGCTTGGGAGAGAAGAGGGACCTGTCCCGGCAGGTCTCAGAGCTCTGACTGGAAAGCGAGAGAGGGAGAGAAGAAATTACAAGTTTTGAAAGCTCAGCCAAAACTGGGAGGAAAATGTTGTGTCCTTAAGTTGGTGGCTTGGCTCCTGTGCAGAGCCAAAGGGGGCTGGCTGCCTGCAGCCCCCCAGCCCCACCGTGATGCTGTGTTTCACTGGTGAGGTTCCCCTCTGTGCAGAGCCCTGACCCTTCCCCCCTGCCCCCTGAAAGTGGCACGGTAGAGTGGCACGGCACTGACCCTCCGGACGCTGTAGATCCAGTTGAGGTAGGCACGGACGCTGGTGTAGACGCCGGGCGTGCTGGGGGTCCCGCAGCCCTGGCCCCAGCTGACGATGCCCACCACCTGCCAGTGCCCACCCGAGTAGAGCAGGGGCCCGCCGCTGTCCCCCTGCGAAGGACAGATTCTGAGCGAGGGCTAAGGAGCCCCAGCCCTTGGCACGGCGGGTGCCGGTGCTCACAGCGGCCGCTTGCAGCCCTTTCCCAGGGGCTCTGCCATTGCCAGGTGCAGACCAAGCCGCCCTCCTTTCTGGACTGGGCACCCCCACCTGGCAGGTGTCCACCCCGCCCTGGGGCAGCCCGGCACACAGCATCCTCTCGGTGACCGCCCCGTGGTAGGCAGCCAGGTTGCAGCTCTCCTTGTCCACCAGCCTCACCTCTGCCTGCTGCAGGGTCTCCGACAGTTTGCCTGCGTGAAATGTGGTTGCTCAGAGGGGCTCCCCCCCACAGCCCCAGGGGAGTGGGGAGCCCACCAACCCATCTCCCGCTGCCAGCGGTGCTGGGGGCACCCTGCCCTCATCACACACAGGCAGGGTCCTCACCCCTCTGCCGTCCCACTCACCGTGCTCCTGAGTGTAGCCCCAGCCTATCACCCACAGGGCTATGCCTGGCATCAGCTCCTCATCGAAGTAGGGCAGGCAGATGGGTTTGCTGCTGTCTGGAAGGCAGATGCTCAGGGAGGCTCACAGGGAAGGTGTCCCTGGCCAAGGCCACACGCCAGCTGGGCACCCTACACCCCACTGTGCTCTCTGGAGGGCACCACTCACACATGGCCCTGTCCCCACTGTGATTCAGTGCCCACAGAGCGTTGCCACGCAGGGCATCGCTCTCCTAGCCCGCTGCTCGGTGCCATCAGCAGACACTGGGGACTCTTGCTCCGAGGCAGTGCGAGCCACATCTCACCTGAGACACGCAGGGGAGACTGCAGCTTCACCAGGGCGATGTCATTGTCCCTGGGAGACACAGATGTTGCCTCTGCCAGGAAGACCTTCTCCACAGCCAGGGTGGCGGTGCCCGAGAGGAGGCTGGAGCCGGCCTTCACACGCCAGCTCTGAATGATGGGGTTGTTCCTGTGCACGGACAGGGCTGTCACTGCTCCCCCCTTCCTCTCTGTGCTCTGCTGCGGGGAGAGGCAGCAAAGCCCTGCCTGCCCACATGCTGCCCTGCCCAGTGTCAGCTGGCTGCAGCGTCTCGGGGGGCACAAAGCCCTGCACAGGCGTGTTTGTTCCGGGGCAGCAAAGCAACACACGGCTTAAACCCAGAGGGACTCAGCCTGGCCTTGAGGAGCTGGCCCAGGCCTGGCACGCCGATGCCGGCCGATGGGCATGCTGCGGTGGGGACTCACTTGAAGCAGTGCGCTGCCGTCAGCACCCAGCCGGGGTCGATGATGCTGCCCGCGCAGATGTGCTCCCTCCTGTACTGCAGGCTGACCTGCCACGGCCAAGCCTCGATGGTGGCCGGGCTCCCACCCAGCACACGTGGAATCTTTATGCTGTCCCCGCAGTCTTCTGCCGGGCAGTGACAGAACAACACGTTAGCTGTGGCAGCGGGGGGTAAAGAGCACCCACAGAACACCCGCCCTGCCCTCCTCCGGCCTCGGGGCGAATGGGGACCAAGGCTCCAGCATCTCCCCAGGGGGGAGCATGGCCTGGGTGCCTCACCCCAATGACACTGCCCATGGGACACTTGCACACCCTCTTTTGTTCTCGGTTTGCGTATCATCCCCAGGCTCGCTGAAATCTGTTCACCCACTCCTTGCCTTCTCCAGCCTACCAGGTGGGTTAGTTTATTCGTGGTAATTCATCAGTGAAAGTAAACCCATCCAGGCAGTTGGGGTTTTTCATTTTGGGGAGGGTTATACTGGCTTAAGAAGGTGACTAGTGGTAATTAAATCCACCTTTCCCCATGCAAACAGTGCAAGAACTGGGGAGGGCCAGGGCCAAGCTCTTGCAGCCACAGAGCAAGAGGAGCAAGAACCTGGAGCGAGGCCCTTTGTGCCTGTGAGGTGCAAACAGCGTCATGGTACTTACTGGAACAAAAGAGTGAAACAACCAACCCAGAGAGGCATTTCCTGGAAGAGGGAGGAAAAGGGCTGTGTTTGGCAGGGGAGAGGCTCCGACCCTGCGGCCAGGCTCCCGTGCCAGACGAGGGGCATGGTGCCCATCTCTGCACAGCCCCAGCACTCACCTGCCTGGCTCGGGCATCTGGAGGCTGTGGTTGCTCAGCACGACCTCGCGGGGAGGCAGGGGCTGCCCTGAGCCCGCCTCCACCTCCCGGAAAGTGGGGGTGCTGAAAGACACGGGGGGCACAGCTCAGCAAGCACACCCTGGGGTGCACAGTGCTGGGAACCCTGACACCGAGGCCCTGAGCACCGCTGGGAGCCCAGGATCTTGTTGGGCTTGGCTCAGACTGTGCCGAAGTTGATTCAACACCATCCAAAATCTTGAGGGACTGGGCCTTTACTATCAGGTTCTAAACGTTTGCCTGTGACTCCAGTAGAGAGCTGGTGAGATGGGGAGGAAGCAGGAGCTTAGGCAGGGAATGCCAGCCCTGTGCCTGGAAGCAAGAGAAAGGAACTCCCTTGGGCCAGGGACACGGGGATGCCAGAGCACATGGTCCCTCAGCCATGAAGAGCTTGGGCCACAATGGGGGGACTGGCCACCAAGCCCAGGGCCAGGAGTGTACTGAAGAGACAGTGAGACACTCCTTGCTGTTCAGGGAGGTGGGGGGACCCAACCGTGTCCTTGTGGTTCTCTCTTGTGACGTTTGGGGCTCAAAGCTTCAGTCCCTGATATTCAAGGACTGGAAAATACCATCGTGGGCTCAGTCCAGGCTGCTAGAAGGGCTGAAACACCAGAACCCCCGTCTTCTGCGTGATAGACCCCTAACTTAATGCAAATAATCCCTTAATCCCGGGCTGATCCTGCACACGCAGGGGTACCAGGCGGCTCCCCCAGCGCCGGCTGTAACCAGCTCCAGCTGGCTGCAGTGCTGCACAGGAGAGGACACACAGGTGGGCGACATGAAGCTTCCCGGTAGGTGCGAGGACCCAGCCCTGGCCACAGCTGTGCAGCATCCAGCCCCCGGCCAAGGGCTGCTCTCCTGCGGCTTTAAAAGGAGCGGGCGGTGACCTCCCCCTGTTCCCAGTCCCCCCAGCTGCGCTCCATCGGGGTGAGTCCGGCCGCGCTCTGCGCAGGCTCTGGAAGGGGCTGCTCCAGGGTGGTGAGTACGCGCTGGTGGGAACGGGGCGGGGGCAGCCCCGCTGTGGGGAGGGGGCTGCGAGCGGGGCGGGTTGTCCGTGGCTGGGGCCAGAGCAGGGGGGACGCTGGGCACAGTGCTGTACTGCCCCGGGAAGCTGCCAGCGCTTCTAGCGCAGGGACCGGCTGGTGCCCTTGGGGGGCACAGAGCGTCTGCGTGGTGGGGATGGACGGAAACCATTAGAGCAGAGCTCCGAGTGCTTGGCAAGTAAACAAAGCCCCGCTCAGCAAGAGCTTTCACGGAAGAGAGAGCGAGAGCGGTGCGGAGAAAGCAGCCGTGTACCTCCTGTAGCCCATTTGCTCACAGGCTGCTTTTGCCAGCGCCAGGTTGAAGTGGTCGTGGCAGACGCAGGACCAGGCTCCGGTGTTTCTGTTCAGCACCTGCAGGATGGATCTGTCTTTGGAAACTCGGGCTGGAGACAGACACAAAGTCAGCGTTGTCACCGGCAGAGGCTTTGCTGCAGCAGCCCAGCCCCGCCGGAGCTCTAGCAGGGGGTCCTGGACTCACCCCCAGCCGATGGCCCCTCAGGGACCCACTGGGGGCAGTTGGCCTCATCCTCGCCCTGCAGACAGTCCACCTGCCCGTCACAAACCTGCTGCAGCCGCACCAGCTTCAGGGGCTGCTTGCAGAAGAAGTAGTGGTAGTCCAGGTAAACCTTGACTAGAGGGAAAGGGGGAGAGGGGGCTTAGCGCTGGGCAGGATCAGGCCCCACATTTGGGGTGAAAAGCCGTGTGTGCTGAGTCCTGGCTGTGCCCAGCAGCGGCAGGAGGAGGGGGAGAGGAGAGCAGGAGGTGTACCCAGGAACCCGACTGTAACCAGGCAGGCGAGGCTGAGCACGGCTGCCAGGATGGGGATGCCGATCCGCTTGAAGGACTCGAGCCTCGTGGAGGTTTTGCGTCTTGTGCTGGGACCTGCAACACAGAGGAGTGTGGCCCTGCATCGCCCGGCACAGCCTGGCAGCACCTGCACCCACAGCTCCTCTGGGCATTACCTCTGCCATTCAGCCGCTCGGAGGCTAAATCCTGCAAACCAGAGAGGAAAACCAGTTACTGAGCTGAAACTTCATCCAAAAAGTAGTCAGCAGGTGGGAAGGGTCTGTAGCAGCGTGGGTAGCGGGTGATTCCCACACTGAATGCACAGCTAATGGGATCAGCCCCTTTGGGGAGGGCAGCACAGGGAAAGCAGGGGGGCCAGCTAAGCCTGGGCAGGCACAGAAGCTGCTGTCTTTCTGGCTTGCTTGAGTCCCACGGGCATGATCAGCAGGGAAACTGCCCCGACCTGTAGTTGAGGTGGCTTTTGAGCCACTGGGGATGGAGGCAGCAGCAGGAGGCTGGCATGTCCTGGTGTGACAAGACTTGGCTCTCCTGTCACCTAGGATCACCGGTTGTGTTCTTGTGGACATCACCTGTGCAGTTCCATTAAGTGGCTGCTCATGTTCTAGAGCTCCTGCCTTTAATACACCAGAGGCTAAAGAAGTCACGGGCGTTGTGAAAGAGGCACTTTCTGATGTACTGAGAAACTCGTGAGTCAAAATACGTGTGCCTGCAGGGCTGGGTCACCCAAATGTGTCACGACAGAGGTTATAATCTTTGCCTTGCCCAGTGCAGGGTCAGAAACCAGGTGGCACAGCCTGAGACCTCTTTGACAGGCTGCCAGAGCTGCTGGAGAAACCAGCCTAGCCCAAGGGAGTGAGGGCTCTTGAGGCGGGAGGAGGGAGGCTGTGCTGCTGCTAGGACACGCAGTAAACACAGCCCTGGTAGCAGTAGGCACCGGAGCAGGTGATAAGGCATTGATCCCACTTGAGCTCCTGAAAATTATTTTCCGGTAGTAGCTGCCGTGTGAGAGATGCCCAGCTGCACTAGGGAAGGTCCTGTGAGCTGCATCAGCTGTTGCTGAAGGAGCTGCCTCTGTTCTGGGTGGGAGGGTTGGTGCTGGACAAAGCTCAGGGCCCCCTTGGGGGGGTTCAGGTGGAGACTGAACATTTCTGTTGCCCCGTTTTGCAGCCGTGCCTATGCCACGCTCTTGGTTGCTGCTTGCTGGCAGTCCGACAGCGTGCTCCTGCCCTGCCGAGGCGCTGGAAAGCAGCGCGTTTGCTCTTCCCTTCGGTGCCCTTCCAGCCCCGAGCCAGCGCTTTCCTTTGCTCTTGCTTTTGGAATCTACCACAACAGGTAAGATGAGCTTTTTTGCAGGGCCGGTACCCAGCACAATCGGAGGCAAGGAAGACTAAAACCACTGCAATAAAGGCCCCGAGCCAGGCACACCAACCCGGGGAGTTTGGAGTTTCCTTTAGCCACAGAGCTCTGGGAGCACCACGCGTCGCCTGGGCAGCAGCAGTGACAGAGTCAGCGCCCTGCTGAGAGGAGGAGGGCAGGGTGGGAAGGGGAGCGTGTCTCCTGGACCACCCAGCTCGGCTGCTCTTCCCAAGCTGCTTATCTGCAGCAGCTGGTGCGTGCGGGAGCCCCAGCAGTTTTGTAATGCCGGCTCCGCTTGCTCCCAGCTGCCACCTACGTTCTCCAGCGCAGCCAGCCGAGAGCGCGTGGGGCTGGTCCTTCCTCATGCTGACCTCTTGTGTCACTGTGGGCCTGGACTGGGCATGACTTGGATAATGGGATCCTAACGGTTCCCTACAGGAACGGTCCCAGGGCTGTGGCTCTGTGGTGTGGCTGAGGGGCACTGTGGCTGCCCCCACCTGCCCACGAGCTGCCCATGCTGGTGCCTGTCATGTCATTGGACTCCTTTCTTACAGCCCAGTGCAGGTCTGGTGTAGACACAGGTGGGAGGGTGGTGGGGTGGTGCTGGCTGCCTTCCTGCACAAAGTATTGCCCATCGTTGTTTGTTTTGGTGTCTTCCTCAGTCCCTGAACCTCCTCTGTTTCAAGAAGGTTGACAGCTTGGAGCTGCCCAAGGGGCTGCTCCTGCTTGCTCTCAAAACCACACAACAAGCAAGAGCTGCACTGGTTAAACTCAAGCAAGGCACGAACTGTGCCAGCTGCTGCGTGAAGTGCAGCTCAATTTCCTGGTCAGCTGAAGGCTACTGTAACTAATTGTGCTCCCTTGCCGTAGTCTCTGGGAACACCTTAATGTTGCTACAGCCAGTCCACGCTCCATCTGTGCAAATGCCAGCCCATGGGTCAGAGTCCCAAGGAGCTCCTCTGCCCACACTGTCTGGGCATGCTCAGGCAGCTGGGCTGCAGCAGGACTCTCACCGCTTGCCCTCAGCAGCGTGCAGCTGAAGGGTGCTGTGGGGCACCGAGTAGCTGTGCCAGCTGCTCCTGGCTGAGGGGAGGGGGAGATGTTCCCATGCAAGCCCCAGCTTCACATGGTGCAGGGTGCCCAGATTTTGGGGTCACTCCTTGGCCGTGGGGTTTAACCTGTGGGGTGTGTAGCTGCTGCTTCTGCAGGAGGGTGGGTTCCCACAGCAGGGGGGATGGTGTCCCAGGGTATTGCTGGGGGGGTGGGCAGTGGGGTGTTTACAGTGCCCAATAAGCTGGGCTACATGCAGCTGCCCGCAGTTAAGGCTTTTCCTCGCAGGGAGGGACTGCATGCCAGGCTGGGGTTTGGTGGCCATGGCTTTCCTTGCAAAAGGCACTGCAGGGAGCTGAGTGTGTCCCCTGTGCTGAGCAGAGGGACAGACAGTCCCAGGGCGGGAGCTGTGCTGGTGGGCAGGGGTGTTTGCCTCTTGCCCAGGCATTGTCTAAGCACCAGCCCCTTCTTGCTGGGTGAGATGCTCCAGAAGGGCATATTCCCCTTGGTGAGCAGACTTGTGAGAGACACTGCCTTGTCTGCTTCCTGGGCTGGAAGAGGGCCAAGGCAAGGCACAGAGAGATGGAGTGAGAGCTCATGGGGATTGCCAAGCACCATATCCAGCAGCCACGATGGGCTGTGGAGAGAGACAGATACAATTGTCCCCTGCTTGGGTGCTGTGGAGAGGTGGGGCCAGGGAGCAGCAGCTCTTCCGAGCCTGGGTTGCCCAGTGACCTGCTCCTGGCAAACCTGGGGTTTGGGGGGTGCCGTCTGGAAGCGGGTAGAGTGGAGGGAAAAGCTGCTGGTAACTTACCATGTTAATCCAGTGCCGACGTGCTCTTCTGCCTGCGGAAGCCCAGCAAATATCCTTTGGTCCGGGACACTGGGTGGCTGTGGGTGCCCCAATGCCCAGGGAGCCCAGCCTGGTGATGGTCCTGCCAGCCCTGTGCTGCTCTGCCTGCACTGTACTAGCACTGGGGCAGGACCGCCCAAGCACACCTTAAAACCCACAAGAGGAGTTGTGAAACAGGAATTATGATTTGTAGTGTAATAGAACACCGGTCTATCAGCAGCACAATCACCTAAGGTAATCTCCTGAGATCTGCCACTTGTGGGTGACTCACCTGCAGAGCTGCTGTCACAAAAAAGCTTATCAGGAGCCAACTGACTGACAGAGCAAGATTTTTCCTGCTCCTCTCCTGATGAGAAGAGGAACCATGGCTGTCCTGCTCTTTGTCCATCTCTTCCGCGTTGCACTGGGTTGTTTTCAAAAAGAGGTTTTAGTAGGTGGAGGAGGAAAGGAGAAGAGTTTACACCTGGGGTTACTGGGCCATTATGTGCTCCTGTCTCTTGGGTCACTCAGGTTGCATGTCCCTGCATAGCCCCAGCTTGTGGCTGGCAGGGTGACCTCAGGGGTTACTGGGCGTGCTGGGGGTGTGGGCAGGCATCTGGCTGTGCAGGAGCAGCTGGTGTTCTGGGCAGGCTCTGGGTGCCCACCCCCTGCCCAGCTACTCTAACTGTGGGTGCCCTGGCAAGCAGGGCAGAGCAGTGGTTTGAGTGGGGGCCCTCCAGACTCCCTTAACCTGCCCTCTGAAACAAACATCCCTCTTTCTCCCTGGCTTTTGTGCCTGCTGTGGCAATGATGATGGCCAGTTCCTGCACCCCTAGGATGCTCTGGGGCTGTTCATGGACTTCTGCCGACCAGGGCTGAGGTGGGGGTCTTCAGGTGGGGCCCATGGTCTTTGCTTAGGGATGGCCGTGCCTTTCTCTTGCAAAGCCCCGACCCGTTGCAGAGCAGTTGCCCTGGTTTGGGTGAGCTCATTGGTGTTGCACAAGATAAGGCTGGCAGGGTGGGTGGAGAGAGGGGCTCTTGCAGCTCCCACACCCTGTTTTGGGAAAGTGCTGCACCTGTGGGCAGGCGCTGAGGCTGCTCGCGGAGCTGTGCGTGGCTCTGCTGCGAAGCTGGCTTGCGCGGCCGTGAGTAACCGCTCTGGGACAGAGTGGTTTGCTGTAGCCAGCTGCCGCCAGCGGTGCCGGGCGGGCTGGGCAGTTAGGTTTGGGGTGCAGCAGCTGCTTGCCCCGGCCGGGTGAGGGCCAGTGCGGGGAGCGGGGCTGGGGTCAGGGAGTCTGCGGTGGCCCGGCTGGCTGCAAAGCCGGGCCTCAGACAGACTCATGCTGGAAGTGGTGGGTGTGCGGGGTTTGCTGAGCAGTTAATTACTCCCTCCTCCTGTAATCAAAGCTTTCCCAATGGTTTGGGGGAGCTGCTGCTGTCAGGGGTGTGTGCTGTGCTGGCGGGGATGCTGTGGAGCACCTGAGGACTGCGGTCCTTGGCCGGGGGGGGCTGTGCCACGCCTGGGCAGTGTGGGCATATCCTGGTAGCCTGAGCAGGGATCCTGGCATCTGTGCGTGGCCCTGCGGGTAAGGGACACCCTCCCACACTCACTCGTGAGGATCTAGCCCCTCCATGAGGTGTGAGGTCCTTGGCAGGCTGTGGTTTTGGCTCCTTGGCACATGGTTGATGCAATGCCCAGAGACCCTGGGAGGGAGGGTGGGCAGCAGCAGCTGACAGGTCCAGCCACATGCTTTGTGCAGGAGGGTGCCCAGTGCTGCTGTGGGAGCTTTCAGCTTGCAAACTGGTTCAGGGGGCTGCTCACAGCAGTGGGAAGCTGGTCAGGAAGCTTGGTGTGCCACGGTGGGTCCTGGCTGGCAGCAGAGGCGAGCAGCTGTGCAGGCACCCGATGCAGCGTGGGATGCAGCTGGTGGAGCGAGCTCCCCTGTCCGGTCTGGGCACGCCTGTCCCTGCTGCTGTGGAAGGGAGAGCAGCCTGGGAGCATCTGCAGGGTGGGAGGTGGCATGGAGGGGAGCGGCGCTTCCTCCTTTGAGGTTAAGTGAAGGCTTTGAGGAAGCAGCTGAGGTTTGTGGATGTTATGTCACAGCTCTGTGTGCCTTCGGGGCTTTGCTTCTTGGAGTGCGGCTGGGTTTCCAGCCCAGTCACCCTTTCTTGGCCTCTCGAGCACAGAGTCTTGGTATGATGCAGGCTTCTGGGCATCCCGTCTGCATCTACGGTGAGGCAGAGGCCAGGCAGGTCTGGCTTGTGGCTCTGCACAGCCTCCCAGAGCCCATGGACGTGCACCTTGCCCCTTTCTGCTGCTTGGTGAGGAGCAGTCCCAGCCTTTCTGTATGATCTGGGTGCTGCCAGGGCCTGAGGATCTGCAACGTGCATCATCCCCTCTGCATCCCAGCCCAACCCCACAGCTCCCCAGCATCACCCCTGGCTCTTGGGGCTCGGGTGCTGCCAAGGAGGGCTCCTCAGGAGCTTGTCTGCTGCCCTGGCCACCCTGTGCCACTTGCATGATATAGTGGGAGCTGGGCCTGGCTAAGTGCACAGAGTTGGGGGGGTGTGTGTGTGTGCGTGTGTGTGGATTTCTGCCTCTGACTGCTCAGTTTCTAAGCTGTTAATGGTTATCCCTATTTCTCACTTTCTACTTGCAGCCCCAGGAGATGGTTTCCCCTCCTTCTGCAAGCAGGTGGTGATTCCCACTGAACCCTGAGGATCGGGGCTTTGAGAAGATGACCACATACAGGTGTAAGTGCATCACACAGGAGGTGTCTGTCACTGGGGGCATTGGGTGGGCCCTGTCACCCTGGGCTCCTGCCCTCCCTGTGGGTGCCCTTTCTCTGCACACAGCCAAAACCTTGGTGGACACCCCTGAAGGCTCAAGCCTGGGCTCTGGGTGGGACTGTGCCCCTCTGCCCCCAGGGGCAGGCATTGCTCCCACCCTGTGCGGGTGGGGAGGCTGGGCTGGGGTGCAGGTGATGTGCTGTCCATTGTATGAGGAGTGACATCTGTTGGAGCTGCTCTGCTTTCTCCCCTGGAACCAGTCGAACCAGCGGGTGAGGAGCGGTGCCCAGCCTTGCTGCGACCCGGGTAGTGAGGCAGCTGTCCCCAGGAGAGGAGGGGACGGGCAGGACGTGCCAGGCTCCAGCACACCCCGGGCTCTGGTGCTGCAGATCCCCACTGGCCGCGAGCAGCTCCTGTGGCACAGCTCTGGGTGATGGACCCCCAGGCAGGTGAGTAGGTGGCTTTCTCTCCCCTTAGGGAGGAGAGGTGGGGATGTTTCATGGCACGGGCAGTGGCTTGGTAACCTCCTCCCCTCTGCTGCCTGTGGAACTGGGGTTTGGCCGCTGGTGGCTCTGCCTTGAGCGGTGCCACTCGGCGGGATCTCGCTGGCACAGGAGGAGGTCTGCCGAGGGCGTTGGGCAGGGAGTGCCTCCCACGCAGGGCACGGGGCAGGGTCTGGGCACAAAGCCATTGTCCTCCCACCAGCAGCAGGCGTGGGGAGAGGGCAGTTTCGGCAGCCAGCTGATTCAGGGAGTCTATTGCACCGCGCTCCTCCTCTCCTGCAGCTCCTGCTGCCTGAGTCACTCCTGCGGCAGACTCCCTGACCTCGCCCACACCAACCCCTGCTGGGGCCTGGGGCTCCCAGCTCCCCCTGGGCCCAGCAGAAGCCAGGTACGTCAGCTGCCTGGTTATCCCGGCCCCCTGAGCCCTGCTGCGAGGGCTGGCAGAAGGGAAGGAAGGGCAGGCTGGTCCTGCAGCTGGCAGCGCGATGCTCGGCAGCTCCCCGGGCGTTTGCTGGTTCCCGTCAGGTAGAGCAGGTGCTGTGGGATGACCGGGGACCTTGCTCACTATGTAAACACTGTGACCACAGGGGAAATGTTCTCACTCCACTGGTATCTGTCTAAATTTAGCTGCTGTTAGGTCATCCTTTTCTGCTGGCTGCTCACTCCTGCTGCTGCGGGGCACAGCACCCAGTCTCTCTCTGCCAGGCGCTCGCCCCAGACCCCTCTGCCTGGGCAGGGAGTGCTGCAGGGCTGTGCCCACCACCACCCTGCCTGCGTTTTGCTAATGAGCCCCTCTGGGACTGACTGGGCTGTTTGCTGGTCAGCGAGGCTCTGCGGGGTTGTGGGGATGCTGGGGTGCAGGTAAGAGGCCATCCTGCCTGTGAGGTGGGCTCACGCTGGAGCCTGCTGTGGCAGTGGAGAAGGGTCTGGGACAGTGTTCGTGCAGGGGGCTGGGCAAGCAGGAGCTGGCAGCAGCTGGAGCAGGGTGGGGTGATTTGCAGCCCTGTGCTGTACGTCGTGCGCCATTTGCTCTGCGCAGCGTGCAGCCCACTCTCGGCAGAGGAAGGGCTGTGCCCGGGCACTGGGGCATCCCCCCGACAGTGCTGGGAGCTTTGGCTGGTGCTGTGCTGGGCTTCTCCAGACCCTGTGGGGTGAGTAGGGATGGAGGGGGTGCAGAGATCCTGTCCAGCCCCGTCATTGCCCTGTCCCAGCCCCGTCGCCGTCCTGACGATCGCATCCTCTAGAGGGAACTGCCTGTCCAGAAATGGGTCTGCGTGGTGTCCAGGATGGAACTGGTTGTGTCGCTGGGTGGCTGCAGGAGTGCTGGGACAGCCAGTGCCTTGGCCGGGGCACCTTGCTGCCCTCCAGGCTCTTCTCTGCTCAGCCAGGTGCTGCCAGGGCATGACTGGCAAGATGCAGGAGAGACTGGCTGTGGGAGATGGCAGACAGAGTCTTCTCAGCCCCAGCCCTACTACCTCCCTGCTCTGCCTCTGCTTTTCCTGCTGAAGCTACAGCTAAATTGCACGGCTAAACTCTTCTGATCACCAACAGCTCCCTGGGCAGGGAGAGAGGTGCCTCACCACAGAAAAGTGTGTGGGACCAGGAGTGGGGATACAGGCACAGTCAGGGTGGCAAGCTGCCTGCTCCCAGGGCAGTGTGGTGGGCACCGGGCACAGCTGAATGCTGCCTGGGCATAGCAGGGGATCCTGCATATGGGCTCCTGTTTAGAGCTGTTGCCTTCGTGTTTAGGCTGAGGGCAGCAGGTCACCCACACTCCCCTCTGGCCTCCCTTCCTGGTCACCATTCCACCCACCAGCTCACCTGGGGATGGTGGAGTTGGTGGCTGTGCCACCAACATCACAGGCATCCGGCATGGGGCTGCCTTGTCCCCCCCCGGGATGGTCAGAACCCCCATCCTTCTGGAGGTGTTTGTCTGCAGAACCCTTTCTCCTTCACAGGACAAGAGCCCGTCAACATACTCAGTGTTGTCTTGGGTGCAGGGCTGGGCTTGCTGATCCTGGTGCTTTTGGTCTACATCTTTGTCCGGTGGTACCAGAGGGGCCAGTGCTGGCGTCGTGAGTATGGGCAGGGCGGGGGGGTCTTCAGAGAAATGGGCTGCAGGGCTCTGGCTGTGGGGAGCATGTCTGATATCTGCTGGCTCCCCCGGGCCTGGGGAAACCTGTGTGCAGCGTGGCTCTGGGGCAAGCTGGGGGCATGCAGAGGCTGAGGAGGGGGTGCACAGCAATGTTGCGGTGTGGATGGCTGTCCTGCCCGACCCCACACCATGCAAAGGCAAGTTCATGGCTCCAGATGGCTCTCACATGTCTCATTCTCTCCTCCCCAGGGCCTGACTTTGTCTTCAACCTCTACCACACCCGGTGAGTGAGGCTGTGCGGTGGGCTGGGTGCTCCTCTCACTCAGTGTTGTGAATCCCTGCTGGTCCCAACCCCTCACGCTGGCAGGGACTGGAGCAGGGCAGGCAGCTTGCTGACATCTCCACCTTCCTGCAGCGGGCTGGGTTCAGTGGCAGTGGAGCTGGTGCCGCCGTTCAGCATCAGCGGCTCGCTGAGCGGGGTGGAGAGCGGCTACGTGTCCTTCCACAACCAAGGGCTGTGAGGCAGGAGCCGGGCTGGCCTGCAGGTAGGACACTATCCTACCTGGTGACGTGCAAGCAGGTCCCTGGCCATGGATGTCCCAGCTCAGGGTGGGTGCCTCTGCGGGGAGCCCAGCGCTGCTGCCTCGTAGCCCGTGCTCGGTGCAGCTTTCCTTGGGATAGTCCTAAAGCTTTTCTGCAAAAGTCCTCCCCATGCTTGAGGGCACTGGGGGTTTTCCCTGGTTCTGGTTTTGTTTCCCCCATGCAGACTTTGGTTTGAATTTCCTTCCCTCTGCCTGGGACCGTGTGTGTTGGCAGAGGTTGAAGGCAGCTCTGGGCTGGAGTCCGTGTGCTCCCTGCACCACTTCCCCATGCTCCTCACACTCACCGCCCCCAGCAACAGAAAGAGCAACCAAAACCTGCAGGGGGAACTCCTCTGCTCTTTCTGCTCAAAAACCCAACCCCTGAATACGCTGGCTTTCTGCTGAAATCATAACTGCAGTTTCTGGTTTCAGAAGAGCTTCTCTATGTGCTCCCTGCAGCTGTGTTTCTGTTGCTGGCCCTCCCTGGCCAAGGGCAGCACTGGGGCCAGCTGCCATCCCCGTACTGGTGCACTGGCACAGCCTCGCCTTGCTTGAGATGGAGGAAGAGGGGACTGCCTTATCTCAGGCTTCCTCAGCAGGCATCCTGGAGACACAAGCCTCCTTCATCGCAGCTCGGACACCCCAGCCCTCGGCACCAGCTGCTGCACACCTGGGGGACTCTCAGTGAACCTGAGGGAGTGTGGGGAACTGGCTAAAAAGGGTGGACCACAGAACTGAATGGCTGCTGTTGTGCAACAGGGGAAAATGCCGTAAGGAAATGAGACTGCTTCACACTTCCCTCCCTGGTCAAGCGTCTGGACCACGTGGAAATTCGTCCTCCGCACAGACAGTGTGAGCGATTGGCACAGAAAGCCCCTGGGGGGGCTCTCGAAGCTGTAGCCTGTGGTCTGTGGCTTTCTGGCAGTCAGCTGAGTTTAGCTGAAAGAGGAGCCCTGGCTGCTTCCTGGGGGGCAGGGAGAGGCCACTTCTCAGCCTCAGGTGCTGCCCTGGGCTGCCAGCTGGAGCCTTCGGTGGCGAGAGGGAGCCGGCAGCACCCGGCACTGTGTGGGACCCAGCCATGGAGTTCGACGTCAGGAGCGTTTAAAAGGGGAAAAAAAAAAAAGCTTAATTTTGATGACTGATTTTTCAGAGGAAGTTGAAGAAAGGGAAAAAGCCCCAACCCCTGAAATACCCAGAGACAGAAGAGGTGGTGGAAGTGGAAGGGCAGAGGCTGCACCCAGCCGGCACAGCCAGGCCCTGGTGCCACACGTTTCTTAACTGTGAGGAGCATGACGTCAGCAGTGACAGCAGGAAACGTCGCTCTACACCCCTTCTCCTGGCTGCAGTGATTCATGTTTTCAGCTTAAAAAAAAAAACCAAAAAAACAGTACTCCCCCTAGCTGGGTTTCCACTAACACTTTGATGGGCCTATCCTGCCGTGAAGATTCTTGGAAATTCAGTGACTTCTGGAAAAACTCTCCAGTGACCTGGCAATAGTCAAATGTAGCCCACGGTAAGTTGTTCCCATCTCACACTTGTTTCCATTCTGACAGAAATTGTTCCCCTGCCCCCCAGTTTGGACTGGTTCTGCTCGGCCCCGGGGGTCCTTCTGTCTTTCTTGGATGCGGGGTCCCCAGGCTGCTGTCTGTGGGATGCTGCACCCCCCCGTGACATCACCAGGAGCTGCCCAGGTCCATTGCATGCTCCTTGCGGCTGGGACAGCTGACCTGGTCCTCAGGTGAGTGCTGGGGGCTGGCTTCGTTCTCCCCTCTTTCCAGTTGTGAGGGGGAAAAGCTCTTCCCTGTGTGAGGAAAGGTGTGTGGCCCTGCAGAGGAAAGTCCATAGCTGAAAATGGAAACTTGGTCATGTCAGGATGACCTGAGAAGAGGATATACAGATGAGTGGACCGAATAAACAACACCATGTCCTTTCTGTATTTACAAATCAAATAGAATAAATAACATCTGTACACGATAGTGGCAGAACATGGATCATAGTGTGTGACCCCTGACTCATGCTGGGCTCATGCGGCAGCTGTTGTACAAGTCCTGCACCCCAACGGGGTTAACCGGCACCCTGGCTCTCCAGTGTGGAGGCTGAATGCTGAAAGGTCTCTCCAGGGTCAGGAATGTCCCTCGCTCGGTCCAAGCAAGGTCGGCCAGGGTGGGAGATCCACGCTCCCAGTAGCGGGGTTGTTGACGTCAGGCTGCTCCTCACTTTCGGTATCTGTGTTGTGGAAAGTTTGGACGGCACCGTCAGTGCAGACGTCAGCTGGACGAGCCCAGCGCTCGCCTTTGAAAGGGGGAAGTGGTGGGGAGCACAGGGCTGGCCTCCCCACCCTGAGCCCCGGGGCTGTGTGCCCTGTGCTGGCTGCTGAGACTGGCTGGAGGAGAGGTACAGGGCGTGCTGGGGCTGGGCACAGCAGTACGGGGCCAAAGCAGCCCCGGAGGTAGCTAAGCTGGTGCTCCTCTGGTGAGTCTTGGCCAGGGCTCCGCTCAGGCTGGTGCATTGACATTCAAGGGTCAGCAGTAGCTTATTGGAGTAGCTCCTCCCCATGGGCAATGGTCAGAAGAGGTAGTTTGGTCAGTGTGCAGGGCTGGTGGGCACCCCGTCCCCAGCACGGGGTGACTCACAGACGGCTGTCCTTGCTGTCCCTGCTGAGCAGGCTCAGGGGGTTGGCTTGCAGCGTGAGGAGCTTGCTGGTGCTGAGGTTGGAGATGAGGGGCAGTGTCCCCAGGAGGTCAGTGTTGAAGATACCCATGTCGAAGGGAGCTTTCAGGAGCTCAGGGCTGGATTTGGAGGTCAAGGGAGCACCTGGAGCCCCATAGCTCAGCAGAGTGGGAGCTTGGGGTCCCACATGGTTGGCAAAGTCCCAGGCAGCAGGGTCCTGAGAGGTTCCCCATGGAGCAAGGTCCTGTGTGTGGCTGCAGGGATGCTCTGGAGAGGACTGCTTCAAGTACCCCTTGACCACAGCCAGCTCGGAGCACTCTACATCCAGCACAGTGCTGGCACTGCCCGGGCCCTGTGGGGATCCTGCACAGCCTGCAAAGGGCACCGTCCCGACTGGGTCCTGCCTTGGCTGCACTGTGCCCTTGGACTGCTGCAGGTAGCCACGGAACTCCACGTCTTGCTGGCCGTCCTGGTCAGCAGTGGGGATGCGGCTGAGCTCCCCTCCGGGGGGCTGCCTGGCCTCCGTGGGGCCAGCATTCCCAGCACCCCTGGGGTGAGGGCAGGTGCTCTCCAAGCCCACGCCGCTGTCATCATTGATGGGCAGCTGCCGCTTGTAGCCCTGGGGCTCGAGGCCTGAGGAGCAGCTCAGCTCAGAGAAGGAGGCGTGCAGGCAGATGCCACTGTCAGTGCTGGTGCAGCTGCTGTCTCCTCGCACTGCGGCCCCCGGCCCCAGCAGGGACACCCAGTCCTTGGGCCATGCTGGGAGCCTCCAGCTCTTCTCCAGGGGCAGCTGGGCTGTGCTGGTGCTGCTGATGGGGCCACTTTCCTGCTGGGGCTCCTTCTGGCACAGGAACAGCTGCTGGACAGGATCGGCATCTGGGCTGCCTGAGGATGAGGGCTCTGACTCCTCCACCCAGAGTGAGCTCTGCTTTATGAAGGACTTCTGGGAGGGAGAGAGGAGAGGAGACTGAGCCGTGCTTCATCCCCATACATTGTCTGCCTCTCCTGACAGTGACCCACGCCAGCACCCTCGCACCAGCCCCAAAGGGAGTGTGTGCTCGGCTGCCTTACCAGGACAGACGGCGGCCTCACAGGTTTCTTTATGTAGGTGCACACCAGCAGAACCCCCAGGAGCCCCAAGAGCACCAGGGTGATGAAGGAGGAGGTGCTGATGCTCAGGACAAGCTCTGCGCTCCCTGCAAGAGAGGACACACAGCTGAGGGAGAAAAGGCAGAGTCTGCCGTGCAGAGCGGCCGCTGTGGTGCGGAGCCCTGCGCTGGGAGGCTGAGGAAGATCTGCGCCCTGCAGGGTCCCCCCCTTTGCTCACTGTCGCTCTTGCCGATGGTGACGCACTGCTCGTCGGTGCGTGTGGTGCGGATGTGCCGGCTGCCCACGGTGGGCTCCACGCTGATGCAGTACTCTGTGTCCCAGAAGAGGCTGCTGATGCTGAACTCAGGGGTGCTCTCCAGTATTAAGTGCTGCAATGACCAGAGCGTGGGCTGGTACCTGGGAGCCCCTAGACGCTGTGGGAGTGCTGGGCCCCCTGCTTTTCTCTCTCCTCCTCACCATCCCCTGGGGCAAGTCCCTGGGGTGCTTAGCAATACAGCTGACAGCAGCTAGACCCAAACCCCCACCTAAAGCTGGGGAACCTATCGAATGAGATGAGCAGAGAAATCTCTCTGCAATGCTGGGGCTGTGAGAAAGCTCAATATTAAGTTTTAGAAATGACTGTACTTTTAAAAAATGTGGTTGTTTTTCAACCTCAACAGCACTGCATGTGACAGATGGGGACAGCGTGGGACCAGCAACTCATCTCACCGTCTGATTGTCCTGCGTCGTCCTGACGTAGACCCGGTACTGCCTCGCGTGCTTCTGTATGTCGTCATATTTTATGGTGAGGTTCCCCACTCTGAACAGCAGCTGCAGCTGCACGTGGATGGTGTTGCCCTTCACTGAGAGGCTCTGGCCTGACAGGCGCAGGGTGGCTGGAGACAAATCAGTTGGAGGAGCAGGTTAGGGTTTTGTTCTGCATGCAGCTCCAAGAGCCTCTGCAGCAGTGGGCTGAGCTGTGACTGTTCCTTGCAGCTGGTGCCACCTGTCCTGGGTTTGTCCCGTCCCACAGCCTGGCTGCTCTCTGGCAAGGTCTGAAGAGAGGGACATCCCTGCTCTCACCTGTCCAGAGCTCTTCCCAAGCTGTTTCACCCTCTGACCTCCACCATCCCTGAACCTTCCTGACCTGGCCAAGAGGAGAAGGCAGACACTGGACCCACCTTCTTGCGGGGAGAAAGCATTGGTTCTTTTCCACATGGATGTGTGGTTTCCAGACACAGCCCTGACCCGTGCATAGTAGCGGTGAGCAGGGTCCTCGGTGTAGCGCGTGACGTCACAGGAGTTCCCCGGGATGTTCATGCACTCTGGGATGGCCATCCAGGAAACATTCATGCCGTAGCTGCAGGGAGAAGCGCCTGGGGTGAGCACAGCGCAGGCAGGTGCCCAGGACTCGGTTGGCACTGCTGTCAGTATCTGGGCAGGGGCCAAGCTCCTGGCGCTGTACTCACATTGTGTACTCCACCTCGTAGCGGACGTTGCTGGGGGGGTTTTGTCCCGGCTCCCACTGCAGCAGGTGATGTGCAATCTCTGCAACGAAGTGCACGTGCCTGGGATTCGCCAGGTTCTTACCTGCGGGACCAAAGGTGAGCGTGAGGTGAGGCTGCGTGGAGTCCTCTCCTGTCCCACTGCTGCCTGCAGGGGCTGTGCAGAGCTCCTTGCCAGTGCCTCCCCTGGAGCTTCCCCCCAGGTTCAGCAGTGACCACCCACCCAAAATGCACGAGGACTTGACCAGGTCTGTCCCACTTCCAAGTTTCATCACTTGCTCAGCCCTCTTCTCTGTTCTAGGGAGAGCCCAGCGCAGCCGAGAGGCTCTCAGTGCTTTCCTGGCCCGAGAACAGAGCCTGCTGTACTTGCATCCCTGGCTGCTGCTGCTGCCATTTGCTAGCAGCTCAGGTTGGATTTGGCTTTCTTGTTTTGTTTCTCTGCTCTCTGGAAAAAAAAACCCATCCTTTTTCACACCACCTGCCTCAATTTCGGTACTGTCACCTGACAGCAAAGCAGTGTTAGATAACATCTGTCACCCTCTCTCTGATGGTTTCCTCAGCAGCTGCTCTGACATCTAGCATGAAGCCTTGGTGCTGGTGCCCGGGGGGGGCTGGCAGCACAGGACTGGTGCCTGGTGGGGCTGGCAGGCAGCACAGCATCACACCAGTGAGCAGGGCCCTCCACCGCACTGTGCGGCACCACGGACGGTGCTGGTGGAGGTGAACACGGCTGATGCCTGAGGACTGGCACAGCCTTTGGGCTCCCAAAGGTGAGCGGTGAACAGGGAGCCCTGGCTGTGGGCACAGCTGGCCTGAGCGCCGACCAGCCAGCAAAGGAGCCCCAGCTGGGTGTCCCCAGCCTGGTGGCAGGACCTTAGGTGCAGAGAGGAGCAGAGCAGCCTGCCAGGAGCCGTGGGGCTCTGGCACAGCGAGTGGAGACGATGCAGAGTGGGCAGGAGAGACTCACCGTCCGTCGGCCAGGCGAGGAGAAGCGCCGTGCACAGTGCCAGGGCTGTGGTGGAGGGGGCCATGCCAGGTCAGCATCCTCTGTGGACGCTGGGCTGGGCGAGCAGGGTGCCGAGATGTGCTCTGGCTGGCTGCCGAGTGCTTGTTTTTCCCCAGGAGGCTGGCTCTCGATGACGTCTCGGAGGCGTTAGCACAGCGGGAGGAAAGTAGCTGTGTAGGGACTTCCACTTTTCTTCTCTGTCCGCCCACTCACCCCCAGCTAATCTCTTAGCCCGGGTATTTCCTACAAACAGACTTAAAGGAAGAGCTCTGGGGAGTTTTCTCAACAAAACTGTAGGGAGAAAAGGAAAAGGGGAGTAAATCATGTGTTTTCTGCTTCATTGTTACAGGAGATGTTAACGGCACAGCTCAGGGGGCGTTAGCACCTAGGATGGCCTGTCGCAGCGGTTTTACTGAGCACAGCACCTGCTCAGCAGTGTCCCTTGGGGCCGCTGGCCTGTCCTGCCGAAGGCTGGGGCCAGCCAGGTCACAGCCAGCCCTGCGGAGCCCCAGGAGAGGGTTCTGCTTCTCCTTCCTCTGGGCTCAGTCCATTCCCTCCCGCTTCAGCCTGCAGTTAGCCTCTCCCCTCTTCTGGAGCCGTGTGACAGCCTCTGGGCTCTTGGGTCCCATGCGTGTGGGGGGCATCGCACGCTCTGAAGCTGGATGTGGTGCAGGGTTTTGTAAACTGCCAGGCAGACCCAGTACAGCCACGGGGCGTGTGGCCATGGGGCTCTGGCCCCGCGGCAATGTCCTGCCTGTCTGGTGATGCTGGACCTGAATTACCAGCAAGTGGACCACCCGTCCTCTGCTTTTCCTTTGGGCAGGCTGAATTACAACAGAGCTTGCTTGAGGGCTTTCCTGGGGCCTGTGCAAACCCAGGGGTCCTGGTGTGATGGAGAGCCATTTGTCTTGAGGAATTTCCCAGTGGACAGTTAGTGGAAAGGACTCAGATAAAAAGAGCAAAAGAAACCAAGAGTGCTCTGGACAGCCTCAGAGCAGTCCCTGGCTTGGTAGGCACAGGGGTGCAGGACCTCGAGGAGCCACAGCAGAGTGGCTTAAAAAGCCATCTTATGCCCAAAGTAGGAAATTTATGTTTTTTCCCCTGACTCTGAGCAGAATCTGTCCCCTGACTCATTCTTCCTGCTAAATCTCACAGGCTTCCATGATCTTGCAACCTTGCCAGAGCACCGGCAAAGCTCTCAGCTGCAGGGGGGTCCAGCAGTGCCACCAAGCCTGGTGGCAGGACCTTGGGCACGGCACAATGGCAAGCCTGGCTCTTGGGGCACCCAGGGACACGTGGGCTTTGGCTCTCATCTGCTGGGATCATGGGGAATACAGGCACAGGGTGGTGGTGCTGGGTGCCTGGCAGCAGGGAGAGGCTCTCCCTCACCAACAGCCATTCCTCTGCTGAGAGGCAGACAGAAGGATGGGCAGGGGGGATATGGCTCCAGCAGTAGATCCCTTCCCTGCCTTCATCTCAGTTTGGTGCTTTTTTTTTTAACTCCCTTTAGGAGATTTCTGATGTCCTATAGCTCCTCTATCAGCTTATTAGTCAGATCTGTCAACCACTGAATTAAGGAGTCCTGAGATGAAGCACAGCCCGTCCCACACAGCTTGTGTTTTGTGTAAATGTATGAAAATCAAAAGCGATGCAACCAAAAATGAGGAAGGCAGGAGCACTGTGGAAAAAATGCTGTGGGGCTGGTCCTAGAGGGGAGGCACTTCAGAGGCTTGGGAGGAATGGCTGATGTTTTAGGGGAACATGAAACAGGCTGGGGGGCGGAAGGACAGTTCTGCTGAATGCTCAGATGGGGAGCAGCGCAGCCACCCTGCTGTGCTCCTGCTGGCACCAGAGCTGCCACATGGCTGCGGGCACTGCCAGGTGACCTGGGAGGAGCTGGTGCCAGGACAGTGTGGTGCTGTCCCTGTCTGCTGCAGGATCCCTGTCTTGACAGTGCTTTCCCCTCAGCCTCCATGATGGGCCACTTGGCATCCTCAAGGCTGCAGGATTCCTGTCACCAGGCTGCCTTTGCTGCCACCAGCTCTCCTGCGAGGGGCTGGGGGAGGGACCCCCTGTCTCACCGGGTAAGGAGGCAGACCCGTGCTCCCAGCCTGAGGCAGGCAGGCACAGCAGGCCCTGCCTGGCTCATAGCCCTGTCCTGTGGTCATGTGTGCTGCTGGGCACCTGCCAGGCCCACTGCAGGGTGGGGACCTGGCAGTAACCCTGGATGAGCTTCGTGTCCTGAGCTGGTGACCATCCCAAGCTCTGCACCAAAACCAGAGCTGCACAGAAAAGAGCAGCTCCCTGTTTTCAGTGTGAGTAGGAGAGGTTTTGAGTTCATAGGTCTAAACCAGCGCTTGAGAATGCTGCCCAGTTTCCTTCTCACCTTCAAAATAGCTGACTAATCTTTGAATAGGAATAGCCACGTTTTCAATAACCTGGAAATCACCCCAGTCAGAACCGCACAGCAGGTCTTTCCCAGAGCCTCTGCAGCATCTCCCAGGTGCAATGAGAGCTGGGATCTGCAGCTGCCCTGACCCTGTGCCCAGATCCTGCTGGAACCCTCCTGCCAGACACTTGCCCCAGGTACCCACTTGGCCAAGGGGCTGCCCCTGTCCTCAGGGCATGTCCTCAGCTCCATCCTCCCATCTGTCTGGTCCCTGCAACCTGCAGCAGCCCCAGCCCAGAGCTGCTGCAGCCTCACATATGACATTTAACACTAGGTTGCTGGGGTTAAGCCTGGTCACACAGTTTTCTCTAACTTGTTTTCCGTAGGTGGTTTTGTAGAAACACCAGCAAGCAAACATTCCTGGAGCTGACAGCTGGAGCCACTTTCTGAGAAGCCCTTTTCAGAAGAGGATGGACTCAGATGTCAGTTGTCACCTCTGAGCTCACCTCTCTGGCTGCCCAGGTTTGGCTCCAGGCTGTGTGTGGGAGAAGGGCAGGAATTTACCCCTCTAGGAAGGGATGGGATGGGGAGCCCTGGGGCAGTGTGGAGGGGACAGTGGGATCCATCCTGGTTTTTTTCTGCCTTGACATGAAGGGGGTTTTGAAGGAGGTTTCCTTTGAGCTTGGATGGCCCTGCTTGTCTGCTGATGAGTAGGTGTGGGTGGGGACCCGGATGAATAAGGGACTTATGCTATGAATAATGCCAGGAGAAGTGTGTGTGGAAAACAGTGTTGAGATGGGGCTCACGGGAGGCACGAAGCCACCATACAGAGCCTCCCCCGGACCAGGCCATCAGAGAGGTTGCAGGAAGTGGGAGACCACTGCTTTCTCCTTGCATGATGTGAGAGCATGGGTCTGTTACCACAGGTGTGCAAAAGCCTCTAGAGTAACAAGAGTTTAATGGCATTTATTTAATTTTCCTCCAAATGGGACATTGTGGACTTCTCGGTCACCTGGGGTGCGCGTGAGGGGTTTTTCTGGAGTTGGAGGTGGCTGCACAGCCCCTCCTCTCCTACTGGGGAGGTGCAGGTGAGCATGTGGTGGGCACACAGCAAAGAAGGGGCTGCCTGGGTGGGCGGGCAGCCAGGAAAGCAGGAAGGATCCCCTGGTACCTGGGATGCTGCTCGCCCCCACAACCTCTCCCAGACCCTTGGCTGCAGGCAAGGCTCCTGCTGCCCCTGCCCAGCGTTCCTCAGCGCCTGGCTGGGTGACCAGTGGCGGAGGCAGATATTTTTCAGGCTGTGCCTGGAGCAGTTGGGAAAGAGGCAGCAGTGGAGCCGGGCGGCAGGTCAGACTGGTTTCCCTCCGCACCCGGCGCTGGCACTGACGTACGAGCCCGCTCGCCAAACAGATTCTGCCCCGTCCCGGCAGACCTGGCTGCTGGCTGCGCGGTGAGGGATGGCTGTGCCGGAGCTGTGAGCCCAGCCCTGCAGCGGCCGATGGACGGGAAAACCTCCCCGGTAAGGTCCGGGCATCTCCCTGGGCTCTGGCCTGGCTGGGAGCACCGGGGGGTTGCTTTCCTCAGGGTTTGGTGGAGGGCCTGGCTTCGCCCTCCTGCTCTCTCGGGCGTTGCCTTCACAGCAGCCTGTGGCTGCCGGCAGGGAGAAGGACTCGGGGCAAGCTGCCTGTGGGGTGGCTGCCTCCGGCACCCCCCCAGCACTCGGAGGGAAGAGGGATGCTGCCAGCATCTCTGCTGTCACCCTTGTGCTGGCACGGGAGGTGCCGGGTCCTCCCAACACCACTGCTTTTCTGCACTGGAGTAGGTTTGTGAATGGGGTGGGCTGGTGCTGGCGGTGGAAGCTGGTGCCACTTAGGACCCATGGCAGCAGCATGTTCCCGAGCCCTCTGGCACCTCCTGCCAGCTCAGCAGTAGCAGCAGCAGCACACAGGTGGCCTCAGCCCCTGCTGCTCTCCCTCACCTGGCAGTTTTCCCAGTGCTTCTTTTGGGCTGGGCTGACAGAGGCTTGCTCAGTCTCGGTGGTGGGGCCTTGCCGAGCATCCTGTCATGAGGAAAACATCCCTTCCCAGCTGGGCACCATGCTCAGCCCGCCCGGGCGAGGCAGCGGGTAATTACCGCGCCAAGCGCTGCTGCTGTGCCAGCGATGGCCAGAACGTGCAAAGCTGGCAGTGCCGGGGTGGATGGGGCTCGAGGGGAGGCAGGCCAGGTGCCACAGCCACCCGCTTCCCGCCCCTTGGCGAGCAGGTACTGCAGGGGCAGCTGGAAGCAGGGGCAGGGGGCTCGTGCCAGGTCCTGTCTGGGTGCAGAGGGAGAGGGGCAGCCCATGCCTGGCACCGCTTTGCGGTGTGATCCTGGCTCTGGGTGGCCCCAAAAATGGGCAGTGGCACCATGTCTTGGTGAGAGGGAATGGGGATGCTCGCATATGGAGACAATTACCCCATACTGGGCATCCCCACTGGGCCACCCTGTCTTTGTTGCTTGAGTTAAATGGGCCATTAGGAGTCCCAGGTGCCACCCTTGGCTTTGCAGCTGGAGGATTGTGGCTTCATCTTTCTGTGCCTTGGTTTGCCCATCCGTGGAATGGGGTGAGCAGGGTTTACTCACCCCCTGGAATGTTTTCTGATCTCTGTCAGGAGGGCTGCTCAAGCTGGCACAAGGCGACCTGTCCCTGGCCAGATGGGGCTGACTCAATCGACACAGCTTGTCAGCTGTGCTTGCAGAATGGCCCTTGCGTGCTTTGGGATTTCACTTCCCTACGCACTACCCCTTTTATGGCATCTGGGTCCCCATAGCATCCCCCCACAGAACCTGCCTGGTTTGTCCCTGGCACTGGGGGTCTGTCCCCTCACAGAGAGGCACCACTCGGCTGTGACACTCGAGTGGGACGGATGTCACCAGGACGGAGTGGGGCTTTCACAGCCTGGGAGGGCCGTGTCCCAGGTGACATCCAGGACAATGCTGCCATTATGTAATCACCAAGCTGCTCTGCCTCTGGACAATCAGTGCTCTGTGGACAGTCGGTGCTCTGCAGGCAGGTGAAGGAGCCAATTCCTGCCCCAGACAAGGGGCTGTGAGCAGCAGAGGGTGATAGTGAGGGGAGGGCTGCCCAGCTCAGCTGCCAGAGATGATCACCTCTTTAGGCAGCTCCTTCCAGCCTATTTAAGCCAGGCCCCGTCCCTCCCTTCTTGATGCTGCAAGTTCTGGGGAGCTGCAGTGCTGGGCCCTGGGTCTGGTTGCAACACTCCAGGTGTTTCTGGGCTCCTTCCACTCTCTCTCCCACTCTGAAGCTGGGGGTGCCTGCTGTCTGGCTTCTCTGCCTTCCCTCCCCACCACGCATGGATCCTGAGCCTCGAACCCAGCCTGGGCCACCCTTCCCCAGGTGACCGTCCTCCCTGGCACGGATTTGGTGGCCTTCCCTCGGCGGCACGGAGTCGAGCTGGAGGTCAGTGCTTGTGGCAGCTTGTTGTGCAAAGGGGGTGGGTATCTGGTGCTGCTGTCTGTGGTTTAGGTGCTTTTCCAAGCTCCGCTCAAAGCCTTGGAGCAGAGGGAAGGAGCGAGGTGGTGTTTATGCTCGTGATGGGTTTAGCAAAGGGCTCACGTTGCAGACAGGCACTGGCCACTTGTCACCCAGGCAGCCTGGGCTGGGTGCAAGGCTGAGCAGAGCTGGCCAGGAAGCCCCTGCGTCCCCAGTGTCCCTGTCTGAAAGTCAGCCCTGCCACGGGAAGGAGCCGGTGGTGCTCCCCCTCCCCACACCTGACTTGCAGACTCCAGCCTGCAGCAGCACTTGAGGCTCTCATGGCTGGTGGAACGTTTGCAGAGAGGACGTCAGAAGGGCTGGAACCGCAGCCGCGTGTGAGATAGGCATGACTCCGGCTCTGACTTTTACCCTAAAGCCAGCCAAGGGTGAGTAAAGGTTTTGTGGGCAGAAGTCGCAGCTCGCTCACCAGGGTAACGCACTCTCCTTAGCAGAAATATCTTTACAGAGCCGCTGCTGTTTGTTCTCTGCTTCTGTGGTTATAAACCAGCAACCAGTAACGCTTGTTACCAGGAGCCCGTGGTAAAACTTTTGTGCTTCTGTGACAGACCTAAAAAAAAACCCCCAGTACTCGGGCTGTAAACTTAAGGAAATCCGTAGTTAATAGTTCACCTGAGTGTAAGGAGGGCCATGTCTTTCCTGCTGAGGAATAATAATAGCAATGTAACCTGTAGTGTACTTAATTTGGAATGTTTGCGTGCAGGAGGTGGAAATACTTCAGCATTCAGTATCACTGGCTTACTGGTGAAGCTGGGCTGCGTATGGTAGTACAATGAAGAGCTTTGTCCTTATCAGCATTGCCATTCTACTGGCCTGATAACCAAAGGGTTACCTGGCTGCAGGGTGAGGCACTTGGAATATTGGACATGTGCAGAGAGCAGGCAAATGTCCGTGTAAGTGATACTGTCTGGGTGTTTGAAAAACCACATTTACACAGAGACAGGAGATGTTCTTTTCCTAGGACGGGTTCCCAGCATTTACATGCAGACTTTCTGCACAGTGGTGTTGCAGGACCTGCTGCAGCTCTGGCTCTCTTGGTGATCACAGGCACTTTCTAACAGTGGGTGCTGAGGGCGCCCAGGGATGTTTTGTGGGCTGGGTGGGCAGTACTTGCTGCAAGGACTAGAACCCCAGTGGTGTGACGGGGCAGCCCTCCCAGCTGCTGTGTGAGCCCAGCCCTGCAGAGCACGCTGAGGGGCTCCCCAGCACCCTGGGGTGAGCCCACGCCGAGGCACAAGCCTGCGGCACAGCTGCCCTGAAAATTGGGCTCAGGGCAAACTGGCCTTTGGCTGCGAGCTGAGCAAATCCAGGCTCGGTATTGTCATCCAGCATGGAAGGGGTGAGTGAGAAGGGCTGGGTGATGCTGTGCTGGCTCTGGATGGCCAGGAGATGTTAGTGGTGCCTGTGCCCGCGGCTCTGTGGGCAGCTGGAGGAGGTCTGTGCCAGGAGGTGGCCCTGTGCACCCTGCCGCTGGCTCCCCGGCAGCCCGGGGTGCTGTGCCTGCAGCTCTGAGGTTGATGTCCCTGGGCTGTGAGCGGTAGGAAGGCCCAGCTCCAGAGCTGGGGTGTCCCTGCTGACAGCTGGTCGGGGCTGAGGCCGACCCTGCGTGGGGAGCGCGCGTGGCCACGCTGGGGAGCGTGACTCACAGATAATGCCCAGGAAGTTACAGCACGCTTTGCAAGGGAAGGCACAGCTGGATTTGCAAAGCACGAGCCTGAGCATCCTCCCGACTGCTCATTAGGGCTTCTGATTCCTGCCAGGAAACACAAGGGTAGAGAAAATACATCTGGAAGAGGCTACTGGGCAGCGGTGGCTCCTGCTCTGCCCAAGGACTCCATCCTCTCTGCCCATCCTAGAGCTGGGCCCAGGCACCGCTTGCTGCCACAGCAGGGAACGGGCTGCCTTGTGCTGAGAGGGAGTGGGACCATCAGCAGCTGCAGGGACAAAAAAATCAGTGTGCTGGAGCCCACCTCCTGGATGGGAAGTAGTCCCCAGGGAGGTGGGCTGGGGTGCAGGTGTCAAGCTGGCTGCACTGCACTGCCAAAGGATGGTGGTTCTGCTTCTCCCTGGGGATGCCCTTCTGTGGGAGAGCAGTGAAGGTGTCCATAGGGACAGACAGTCCAGATTTGATCGGCTTCCCTTGGACAGCCCAGTGCAAACGTGGTCGGTTGTGGCTGCGTGGCACTGAGAGCAGTGCTGGGAGACAGCGGGCAGGAGGAGCAGGGCAACATGGTTGGCACCACCGATAGCAATGCCCAGGCCAGGCTGTCTGTGCCATGTGCTGCCTGGTGATGCCCTCGCAGTTGCTGTCAGGACTGCAGGTGTTTCTTGCGGCCCAAGGTGTACCTGGCATTTCACAGCTGGCAGAGGAACAGCATTTCCTGTGGGCTTTGGACGTGGGGTCCTCTCTGAAGGAAAATGAGAAGCTCTTGCTTCTGTAGCTGATGGAGCACTTGGAAGTGTGTCTGGAGGAACGGAAACGAATGCATATTCTTCTGTAAATTCATGGATCCGGAGTGACACAACTGCAGAACAACATTCCAGGGTGCAGGACGTTTCAGGGCTTGGAAAACACTGATTATTAAGTATTACTAAATAACAGCTGGAAATTACACTGTATTTTTCAAATGGCTAATTAAGAATAGATGCATAAATTGGGGCACTAGCCCCGTGGAACTGGGCCACAGAGTGACTATCCCGATGCCAAATACCCAGCTGATTGCTCTGATCAAAGCGATCAGTTGGGGCAGTTTGGCCAGGAGCCACTTAAAGAGGAAAATCTCCATGACAAAAAGGTTTTCAGCCATCACAGATGGGGTACAGCTCAGGCTTTGTGGTACAGAAAGACTTGACACAGCAGTAACTCTCCATGCAGTTTATGGTACCGTGCAGCAATAGCCACCAGTGGCAAGGGCTGGCCATGCTGGGGAGCTCAGTGCTCTGCCAGGGAGCTCAGCTCCAGGTCGCCTTGTGTTCCAGGCTGCTTGGGCAGCAAGGTGGCAGCTGCAGGGTCTGTCTGGTGGGCAGCAGTCACTGTCAGTAACGGTCTCCTCTGCTCGCAGGCCACGGCATCGCCCAGCAGCGTCCCTCCCAGCCTCCATGCCTCTGTGGTCAGCAGCATCTTCAGTGCCCGAGCTCCGCAGCCCCAGGAGAGCGTCCTTGGCATTAGCTTCAAGCCCTACAGCCCCGAGTCCAGCCCAGCCCCGGCCGCCTGCACGGCCTGTGACAGCACACGTAAGAGGATGGTGCTGAGGGCAGGCGCTGGCTGCCCTGGCCCTGCTCCCACCAAGGGTGGGGAGGGATGGAGGGAAACAGGGAATGGGAGACTGTGCCTGCTGCTGGAACAAGCCTCAGGCACAGGCTGGTGTTTCCCTGGGGGGGAGTGTGTGTGTGTGTGCACGCAAGGGGCACTGAGGGTATGGGAGAGGACAGTGGTAGTGGCAGGATTGGTCCCTGGGGAGCCAGGGAGCTCCTGGAAAGTGCTGGCACCCTGGGGGGGACAGACACCCCCCACCCCAACCCTGCCTATACCCTGTTGCCAGGTTCCTCCATGTTCAGAGCTCCTTGCGTGAGCCAGCGACGGCTTGCACTCATCTTCTGCGTCTCCGTCCTCATCGTACTGCTCGTCGCCCTCATCTTGCTGTGTGAGTAGGGTCCCACCTGGGCTCCCTGGGGCGGGGTGAGACCTCAGAGAGTCTGGGATTCAGCAGAGGCTGGGGAGTGCCCCAAGGAAACTCCCCGGCAGAAGGAGCTGGCTAGATGTGCTCTTCCCATTTCCTGGGTGTTCCTGACATCTGGTGGACAGGCAGGAGGAGGATTGCTGGGGAAAGGAGATCTGCTGCTTGGGCTGCCAATGGCATCTGGGGGGCCCGGGGAGCCACACTGCAATTTCTGTCCTCTGGACTTGCTGCAGTGGGGCTTCCCCAGCAGCACCTGCGCTCACCCTCCTTGGGCATTAGCAGGAAGGACCCGTCCTGTGAAGTGCAGTCTGTAGGTGTAGAACAGGCACCGGGGGAATCACTTTAATCCTCATGGCTGGTGGGCTCAAAGTGCTCGCTGGCACCTTCCTGCAGGACCAAGTGGGTTAAGGGAGGCTGAGCTGCTCCACTGGCACCGGGCGTGTTCAGGGCTGGCCAGTCCTCCTCCAGCCCTGGCTCCAACAGCAGCCCAGTGCTCGAGCTCACCCCAGTGTTTGTGGCAGACCTCCTCCGGTCTGACATCTGGGTGGGTCACGTTGCCTTCACCCACAGCAAGCCCCTGCCAGCAGCCCCGGCCTCACCGCAGCCTTCGCTTTCTTCCAGTTATGTTCTGGCGGTCGCAGACCGGCATCGTGTACAAGGAGCCTGCCGAGAGCTGCAAGGACAGCCCCGTGCGCTGCGACGGCGTCGTCGACTGCTCCCAGCGGAGTGACGAGCTGGGCTGTGGTGAGGACCCGGGGGCAGTGGGAGTGAGGGGACCCCCAGGGTGCAGGGTACCCCTGACCCACCTGCTCCATCCCTGCAGTGCGCTTCGTGTCTGACGAGTCCTTGCTCCACGTCTACTCCAGCGCCGAGGGCCAGTGGCTGCCGGTGTGCAGCAGCTCCTGGAACGATTCCTTCTCCAAAAAGACCTGTCGCCAGCTGGGATTTCAGAAGTAAATCCCCAAGGATGGGTTGTCTTGCTTGGGCATTGGGGCCCTGCCAGCCCCCCAGGTGTAGCTCTGGCCCTCCTGCCCTGGCCAGTGCAGGTTCCACTGTTCTCCTTCCCCCAGCATTGTGCTCTTTGCTCAAGGCCACGTGCCCAGTGCTGCTCTGGGTGTTTCAGCCGGTCTCCCAGGCTCAGTGTGCAGAGCTCCTTGGAGAAGGTGGGGACCAGGCAGTTGGTGCCCAGACAGGGGGTCCCTCACTGCCTCTCTCCTCTCCCCTCCTAGCGTCTCGCAGACCAGATACATTCCCCTGCATGTCTCCAGCAAGAGCCTCACCGTGACGGATGAGCGGGAGACCATCCAGCAGAGTCTCAACAGGTACCGGGCAGCGTCACCATCTGCCCTGCCCCTACCCTGGTGCCATGTGGCCAGGGCTGAGGCTGTACCTCTCTTGTCTCTCCTGCAGCTCGCTGTGTCTCACCGGAAAGTACGTCTCCCTCCAATGCACAAGTAAGGGGGCTGGCTGGCCGAGGGCATGTGGCTGAGGGTGGGCAAGGCCAAAGGCAGACTGGGGAGAGCTTTCCTTTTGTCCTTGCATGGGGTTGGGCAAATAGGGCATTTTCCAGCAAACTCTCTGGGTTATAGAAAGCTAAGAAGATTGCATTCCCATGGTGTCCAGCAGCCCCTCTGAATGGACTGAGTGCTGCTGGTGCCTGGGGTGGTGGGGATGTCATGTGTGTCCACCTCCAGGCTCGCCCTCTCTCTGAGCCCCGCTCTCAGCCCTGCTCTTCCCCCCAGCCTGTGGGCAGAGGATTTCTGGGCGGATCATCGGAGGAAAGGAAACCTCTGTGAACAAATGGCCCTGGCAAGTCAGCGTGCAGTACGGGCCCATCCACATCTGCGGTGGCACCATCATCGATGCGCAGTGGGTCCTCACCGCAGCCCACTGCTTCTTCATGTGAGCGCTGGGGCCCGTGGGACCACCCTCCAGCCACAAGCCAGCGCTCAGCCCAGCCTCTCACTCCTTCGTGCCCTCGCTTCTCCCTGCCCAGGAACAGCATGAAGATCCTTGATGACTGGAAGGTGTACGGCGGGGTCTCGGACTTGAAGCAGCAGGCGGAGGGCATCCCTGTCTCCCAGGTCATCATCAACTCCAACTACAGTGATGATCACGATGACTATGACATCGCACTCATGAAGCTCTCCAGGCCACTAATGCTCTCAGGTGAGGCTCTCTCCTGGGCTTGGCTGGTGCCGGTGTTGGGGGCCACAGAGAGACTCTGGGGATGGGCAGGAGCAAGAGGGAGCTCGAGATCTCTGAGTCACCCTAGGCTGCACGAGGCTGTTGCCAGCTGGAATATCCCACTCTTTCCCGAAGTTGGGAAGCGGCCCATCTTCCCCTGGCAGGGCCTGGCACTGAGCCGTGGCCTCAGCTGTGACTTGTGCCACTTGCTGTGTCCTGTGCGGGAAGCACGGCAGGGGGCTGGCAGGGACCCTGCCCGGGTGGGCGCAGAGAGGAGCCTTTCCTGCCCCCACGCTCCTCCCCTACGCAGGGCTGGTGACCTCAGCGGCTATTTTGCTCCTGGGTGACTCATCCCTCTCTCCTCGCCTGGTTTTCATCACGCCTCCCTCCAGCTCAGGTTCGCCCAGCCTGCCTCCCCATGTACGGCCAGCGATTCCAGACCGGCCGGTCCTGCTTCATCACCGGCTTTGGGAAGACCAGGGAGAACGAAGGTGAGGGAGGATGCCGGCGCTGCGCAGGCAGCTCCCGTGTGCCACAGCCAGACCCGCCAACTCTTCTGTGGCCCTGCTGCAGCATTCGAGGGCTGTTCCCACAGGGGTGACTCACAGCAGCTGCCCTCTTGGCCGAGTGGCTCTGCAGAAATAAGGCCTGCAAGTAACACCAGCTCCCTCCTCACTGCCATGGAAACTGGTGCTGCAGAGGGGCCAGGGGGTGGTGGGGAGATGAAGCTCATCCCGCTCCACTGCTCCTCCTGCCTTGCAGATAACACATCCCCCAAGCTGCGGGAGGCAGAGGTGAAGCTGATCGACTACAAGATCTGCAACAGTGACAAGGTGTACGAGGGCTACCTGACCCCACGGATGATGTGCGCTGGGTACCTGCAGGGAGGGAAAGACGCGTGCCAGGTGTGACAGGGCACATGGTCCTGACAGGCAGGGCTGCCCATTTTTCCCCGCACGTTGGTGTCCCCTGGCTGGGTGCTGGCAGAGGGTAGCTCCTGTCTCCTCACTGCTCTGCTCCTCTGTGCCAGGGTGACAGTGGAGGGCCCTTGGTCTGTGAGGACAATGGCCGCTGGTATGTGGCTGGCGTGACGAGCTGGGGGACAGGATGTGGCCAGAAGAACAAGCCCGGTGTTTACACACGTGTGACAAAGCTCCTCGGCTGGATATACAGCAAAATGGAGGTGAGGTGGCCTGGAAGGGCTCTGTTTGGGCAGGGACACTTAGGAAGTGACCCTGGGTGCTTTGAAAGGGGCTGTATCCCCCCAGCCCAGCCCCTGGCATCTCACCCTTGATCTCTCCTCTCCCTTGCAGAGCGAGAACGACTAAGACTGGGATGGATGCTTGCCTGGGCTGTGCCTTTCCAGCTGGCACAGGCACCTGTCCCTGGCTGCTACCAGGCCATGAAGCTACCAGCAGATCCCCCACCTATCTCTGGACTGTCTGTGCAGCCAGGGACTTGTTGCTGCCCCCAGCCTCTGAAATCATGGCACTTGCAAAGTGACTCTGCCCTTGCCCAGTGCAAGGGAGGTGGCCTGGCAGTGGCTGGGTGTAGCCCCCAGCCTGGCAGCAGGCTGTGCCAGCGGCTGGCTGTGCCAGCTCCTCGCCCTGTGTCCGTGGTCCTTCTGCTGTAAATAGAGGTGTCTGGACGGGCTGTCGCGAGTGCTTCCTGGCAGGACTGCGGCACACTCGGTGGCCCAGGCGCTGCCAGTGCCGAGGCTGCGGGTGGAAGCGGGGAGCAGGAAAGCCATGGGGTGACCGTGGCGAGGGAGTGTTCTCCTTCGCATGCCGCTGCCGTGGGGCACGGGGCCAGGCACGGTGCAGCCGTGTGCCACACTGCTCACACCTGCCAGGCTACGCTCCCTGGTTTCTCCGGGAAGGGCTGAGCGAAGGGGAGCACTGGGGTGCGGTTACATCACCCTCTGGGAGGAGTAATAGTTGCTCCATGTTTGCAGACAGGTTTTGGAAGCTCATTTTAAAGGATGTTCCTTCCCGTGAGAGAAATGCCTGTTGGTTTGTTTTTCCGTGCCGTGGATACGCTCTGAGCATCTGCTCAGATGAGGATTGGGGCAGTGGCGTGGGGCAGATCTGCTCGCCAGGAGTGGCTGCAGGAGGTGTGATAGAAGCCAGTAGCAGCCAAAGGTCAAGGTAGAGCATGATGCAGCCCAGCCAGCCCTCAGTGGGCAGTGCCCATCATGAGCCAGCTCCCGGATCTCCCGGCTGGTTGCCCGGTGACCATACTGGATCGCTTCCTCCTCCCACCAGCTGCCTGGCACACAGGGAGTGCACAACCAGCCTCACTTTCTGGCCATGTCAGCGGGGGGGACATCATTCTTCCCCAGGATACAAGTGCCCACATCTCCCCGTGGATGCTTTGGGACACCCAAGGTGCTATGGGAGATCCCCAGGCTGTCAGAGCGAGTGCCCAGCAAGTGGGCAGAGGCTGGGTGCCCCTTGGTGGAGCAGCTGCTTGCAAAAGCCCCTTCTTGCCCTTCACCCGCTGGGTTACTGCTTGTGACTGGGAGAAAGGGGGTATTCTAGGGCTTGTGGAAGTTTGGCGGTAGGTGCTCAGGCCTGGAGGTAACGTGGGCTTGGATCTGTCATGGGGATCCAAGGGTGTGAGCCCAGGGGCGAGCCGTACCCAGCTCAGCTTGTGAATGCTGTGGACTGGAATAAAGCACTGAGGAGGCTGCGCAGCCTGTGCGTTTGCCCTGTGTTACAGGAACGGCAGTAATGAGCATTTAGCCTTGAATTTTCCTTGGGAGGAGGAGAAGTTCACTGCAGTGGTTCTTTGTATATCATCTTTTTGCAGCTGGAAATGTTAAAGGAGGGACCGGTGCTTTAGGAAGCTCACTTGCTCTCTTTGGAACAGTCTGAAGCTGCCTCAGGAGCTGGTCTCTGCTGCTCTAGCCACAGTGGCCCCTTCTCTCCCTAGCACAGGAGGCGATGGCCCCCGCTGCTGCCTGCCCCTCGCCCTTGGAAGGAGCTTGGTGTGTTGAGGGGGCACAGCTGAGCGGAGGGCTCAGCCCCATGCTGACCATGTGTCCAGCAGAGGAACTGGAAAAAGCAGCTCCCCAAATGGTGTGAGTACTGGACTTTGCGTGGGCCGGGTGGTCTGCTGGCCGCTGACCCGCAGCCCTTACAGTGGGGCCACCTGACTCCTTGTGGACCGGGAAGGCTCATTTCCCATAAGTGCTGGAGACCATCTCCCACTGAGCGCAGGCTCTGGAGATCCAGGGGCTGCTTGCAGGGGGAAGAGGAGAAGTTCTTGGAGTATATGGGCTGCTGCAGGTGTGCACCCCCCACACCTCCTGAGAGCATCCCCCAGGTTCCTGGAATGGGCCATGTGCTGTGAGAAGGGTTATCTGCCAGCAGAGAGCTGTGGCTTACATTGGAATTTTGAGATAGCTGGTTTGTTCTGTCTCTATCTGTGCAAAAAGAACCTGCCTCTCCCTGGGATGGGAGCAGGGTGGTGCTCGGTAGCTGCTCTAGACCTACACCAAAACAATGAGAATTGTTGCCTTTTGGGAAACACTGAGTCAGACTGACCTCAAAGAGCTTCAACCCAGAAACCTCCCACAGCGTGCGTGAGCCTCCTGCGAAAGGGGCTGTGTGAAGGCCAAGGGGATGGTTTTGCTTTACTTTATAGCATCTTTGCTGGTCCTCGAGGGAGGAATAACCTGCTGCCGGAGAGGGACTTGGCAGCTGTGGTGCTGAGGGTCCTGATGTAGCAGAGCAATGAGTGGTGGTAGCTGGGGAGCGAGCAGAGCCTGTGGGCATGGGCACGTGTGCAGACCTGCAGCTCTGCTCCAGCTTGGGGGGAATACCAAGGTGTGGGGGGCATGGCTCGCAGGGTATGGGCTGAGGGGTGCTGCTCAGCTGGGAAGACACTGACCCAGACCAGAAGACTGTGTTACAGGTGACCACCCCACATATGCTGCGGTGAAGGCAACAGGGGGATTTGACAAGCAAAAGCAGTTGAGATGGGGTAGGAGGACGATCCCTGCACAATTTCCCTGGGGTTTTTTTTTGTTGGTTTGATTAAATCATGAACTCAGTGGCTCTTAAGTTAGAGGCTCAACTTATGTTCGTCCAAAAGCTCTCTGGGATCTCGGAGTTTCAGCTCCTAAAAGCTGTAGTGTGGCCTGCAGAGCAGCAGCTCATAACATTTTATTGGCGAGATGATGCACTGGAGAAATGGATCTTTTGAGAAAGAATAAAACAAAAATTGGAATCTCACAAGAGCTGATCTTGCTGGAGATCTGTTTCTGGTGACAATGCCATTCTGGCATGTGCAGGACCTGCTCCTCTGGGGATTTCACTTCCTTGGGGGTTTACTGCCTTGCTCTCTGAACAGGCTCTCAAAGCAGAGAAATGATTTCAGCCCCTAATGCAAATGTAATTTAGTTCTTCTAAGCCTGACATCCAGTGGTCTCTCTTCCCAGGCCCACAGAAAGGTAAGCTGTGTTTTCCCAGGGGCTGAAGTTTTCAAACCAGATTAGAAGCGATTACTTTCTCATGAAGCTGCCTGGGCAGGGCTGCTGTGCTCTGCTGCTCCCCAAGACCGCACTGTGCAGAGGGAGCAGATGTCTCAGACACCGCTTTACCTCCGCTCTTGGAGTGTGTGAGTGCAAAGGTCTTGCTGTCCATAGCCCCTGGGGGAGCACGGCCATGGTCAGTGCCAGCCCAGCCCTGAGGAGCTCCCGGGACCAGCCCACGCTTCTCTTGCAGCTGTGGCAAAACCCTCTGTTCTGAGCACCTTGTGCTGAGCATCCTGCTTGCTCTGCTGTCCTGTTCTGGAGCATCTCCCGAGATGAGTGCTGAGTGTGGCCCCCACATGCAGCTGGGTGGTTTCCATATTCCTCTCTGCTGTGGAAATCAAAGGCCAGGGTCCCTGAGGAACATAAATTACAAAAATACAGTCTGGCAGACACCATGTGAATTACTGCCCATTAGTGGTGTTTTTCCCAAACTCTCCTTTTATAGCTCTTTGTTCTGTTCTGTCAAGACTGATTTGTTGAGATGTTTTCAGAGATGATGTTTCTCTACAGAAATGTTTTTCCCATAGTTTTGGATCGGTTCCCGTCCACGTCGGCAGCATCATCGCTTGCCACAGAGTTGCTGAACTTCAGCTTGTGCACTACCCACGCTGGCCGTGCTCGACGGGTGAGTACAGCCCTCGGCAGCGTCGGTACCACCCGCGGCTTTGTCGTTCACTCCCAGGCAAGTTGAGAGCACAGGGAACGACTTCAGCCTGGTGCAGGACGATGCTGTTGGGTTAAACGCAGCCACAAGTCTGTGAACAACTCTTGTCACTGCTCGCTTCTCTGGGGCCCTGCCCAGGCAGAGGGCTGTGTTGCCACTGACCGGGCAGTCTGCAAGCTTGGCACTACAGACAAGGCACAGACCTTAAAATTAGAGAGGGAGAGAAAGGGGCTCCTTCCCCTGCCCCCTTTGCTGTCCCACCACAGCTGCTCTCCTGTGAGACGACGCGCCGAGATGAAATCATGGCCTCATTGAAGCCACGGGCAATGCTCCTATTAACTCAAATAGCATGAGGAGATCGGCCCCGCCCCTTCATTAGCATAAATCAGCATCGCCTGTCTGGTCTCCATGCTGCTAGCCTACATTACACCAGCAGCAGCTTTGGCCCCATTTTGCCAGAAGAGCAGCGGTTGCTGGGCACAGTTCTCCCCAGCAGCACGGCTCCGTGGAGCAGATGTTTGCCATTAGCAGCTGCCAGAGCTGCTTCCCCTCCGTGGGACCCCCACAGCGAACCCTTCACTCCCTACGTTCCCAGCAGGGTCTCTATTTTACCCGAGTTTGTACAGAAAAATATGCTGCCAGTGCTTTAGGTTCTGCTTGCTTTGGGCATATCTGTAAAGAAAGACCTGAAGGAAGGAGAGCATGTAGCCCATCCAGCTGCATGTCCTGGTTGCTGCCTGCATGGGGGTTCTGTGGCTGTGCTCTGCACAGCCCTTCCGCCCTCACTGCTGTCCCTGGGGCATGATCACAACATCAGAATATTTCACTGTGTGCAGTGGATAATAACGGCTGATGAGCGGGTAAGGTCAGAGAAGCCTGAAACTTGATTATAACGGCTTGATCCCCGCCTTCCTCACTGCAGGGTAGCTGACAGCCTTATCGTGTTATCCCCACATGCTAAGGAGACTTGACGTTGTCCAGCTCCTCTGTCTTGGTCTGTATCTCTCAACCCTTCTGAATAATTGCCTTGAAATGCCAGAGGTGCTTTATAATTTTTTTTATATTTTACTGGAAACTGGGAAATGACTGCACAAGGGACTATGTGCTATTATTGTCTGATTTCTATCTAAGATGCATTTGAGTTATTAGGGGCTGGAGCAGCTCAGGGGTTACAGCATTGGGTTTTTTTTCCAAAAGAAATGGCTCTCCAGGGCAGCAGCAGGAGCCAAGTAGGCACGGGTGTGCCAGCCTGGCCTGAGGGGGAGTGGTGCCCATAGGTCTCGCATCAGCTAGCTACTGCTCAGCAGCAATCTTGGTACCCACCTGACATGATGCCTGGCCTGGGTCTGTGAGGATACCACTGAGCAGGTTTGTGCAGCTCTCAGGAGCTCAGGATGGGCTGTCAGTTCATCACTCCTGCTGCTGCCTCAGCAGCTCTGAGCACAGCCAGGACCGCAGCTTCTTTTCCTGCTGTGGCAGTGACCAGGCTGCTCCCTGGCCACGAGCAGCTGGCCAGGCACAGGCATGCCCTCTGGGAACTGTGCCATCCTATATTAAACACATCTCTCTCCCCGATCCTGCTCCTCCCAGTGTGCCTGGCTATCCGATGGGAATCGACTGTCCGGTAGCCACAAGGCTCTGTGACAGGGTGTTCGTTCGCGTCGGGGTAAGTCCAGCCCTTCTCCTGTTGGACAGCATTTTGCCTTAACTGTCTGAAGTGTGTACTGTCCTCTGACCTGCTCAGAGTAAGACCCGAAGGGTCTGGTTTTCTGCAGCTGCTAAGTCCAGGTGGGTCTGGGGAATGTCCACACAGGTAGCAGGTCCTGAGCATGCCCAAAACCCAGGCAGGTGCTACCACCACTGATCTGGGCCAGGATTGAAGTGCCCCTGGCTGCCCCTTCCCTCTGGGTGGCCCCTGAGCTCCAACTGAGGGATCTGACTGAAGCCCTGTGAACGGGGCCACCTGGCCTGGCAGCGTGGCAGCCCCTTTCCCAGCTACACCCTCTGCTTTCAGGAGGCAGCAAGCAAGAAGGAAAAGCCTCTGCACCGTGTTTACAGCTTTATCCCTGTGGATTTTCTGCCAGCCTCAGAGGAACTCCAGTAGCCTATTACTCGCCCGTCATCTCCCCCATGCCGGATGCCCGATGTGGGGCAGAGTCGATGCCAGCTCTCTAGCACAGGAAGGGATGGTTTGAAGCCTGGTGTTTTCCCTTTGTAGCTACACCCAGCCCCCGGCTGTACCCCGTGGGACTTTCTGCGGGGGCATCTCCAAGTACCCGACACAGAGCGAACCACGCTGCACCATTCAGCACCACGAAGGGGGCACGCGTGGGAGCCCAGCTACAGGTGGGAGAACGGGACAGAGCCGTCTGAGCCCGTCCCGGGAGGGCAGCCCCTTGTCCCCAGCGGTGTCCCGGGCCCCCCCGGCGTGGGGCTGTCGGAGTGGGGCGGCCCCAGCCGCGCTCACCCGGGCATCGTTCCCCGGCGAGGGCCGTGCTGGGGCGGGCCGGGCTGGGCTCCCCTCTCCCCCCCGCCGCTGCAGGCACCGCCCCCGCCCGGCCCGCCCTGCTCTGCTCCGCTCCGCTCCCCTTTGTGCGGCAGCCCCGCTCTGCGCACACGCTGCTCGCCCCGCTCCGCTCCCACCCGGCACCGCCCGGAGCAGCGGGGACCGACCGCCCGGCTCGGCCCTGTCCGGCCCGGCGAGCTCAGGTGGGTCCCACCGACGCGGTGCCTCCGGCGGGGCCGGATGGGGAGGGGGAGGCTCTGGGCTCGCAGCCGGCCTGGGGGGCTTCGAGGGTCCTGCTGCGGCTCGGGGCTGCTCGACCTGGGGGTCCGCGGCCCGCCGGGGCACAGCACGGATCCCCCTCTCCCCCCTCCAGGTGCCCCGGGGCATCGCCCTGCGCCTCGGGCCGCCCGCATCCCCCGGCCGTGGCGGCTGCCATGGCAACGCCGGGTACCATGGTTTCCCTTATCCCACCGTTGCCTGGCTACCAGCCCCCCGTGCTAGGAAAGATGCCCCGATGGAGCCGCCTGAAGAGGGCTGAGGATGGACCCCGGGCCCACCCTGCCTCTCTGGGCACCCCCAGGGCTCCCCCTCTCTCCCTCGTCACTCTCTGGGCTAGCAGGGTGCGAGGAGCAGGGGCTGAGGCTCCTCTCCCAGTGTTTGGCAGCGTTCTGGCTTCTGTTGTTCAATGTTTTAGTAACGCTGTAACACTCCGTAAACAGCGGAGTGCATTATCCTGGGAAGGCACACACCAGGCGAAGGCAGAGCGTGTCTCAGGGTGCATAATTAATGCTTCCCAAAGAAACAGCTCTTAGAGTCCATGTGGTGCGACTCAGATTTTGCAGGAATATTTCTGTGAAAGTGACAGGTGGTTTGTGTGGATGTGAATAAGCTGTGGAGCATGAAAGAGCAGCCGCTTGGGGAAAGCGGCACATGGATTAGGATTCAAAGGTCTACCCTGCACCCATTTCAGCAAGCTGGCGGTGTTCCAAGGTGCTATTGGGTCCTATTGGGATTTTTTGTTTCCCCTGAGTCGCTTCAGTCCAGGTTTGAAACAAAGACAAGCCCGAAGACTCTCTGCCCATGTGTGGCAGGAGCGTGGTTCTGAGGCAGAGTGACGGGGAGCACATGAGGGATGGCTGCCAGCGTAAAGTGCAGTTGCTGCAGAGCCAGGCCACCTGTTAGAGCATGCCCATGGCCTGCCGGAGAGGATCCCCTGCCTACGAGCTGGGTGGCTGGCTGCGCCTTCCTCTTCCTGGGCTTGTGTGTCACGCTCAGAATTTTAGCTGCCTTCTTGAAATGTATACGTTCTGGTCAAACGTCGCGGTGAGTCTTGGTTTCCCTGGGAGTCTAGACCTCGGTGTTGAGGGTGATTCCCCAGCATAGCAGGCTGGCAGCCTGGTGCCTGCTGTTGCCCTGTGTTTGCCTTTCGGGCTGTTGGCGCATTTCCAAAGCGTGAAGAGGTTGCACGGAGAAAGCACTGCTCGCCACGGGCAGCGTGGAAGGGTCTTGCTGAGGGGCCGTGCCACCTGGCACGGGTGTGCAGCGGTGCTGGCAGGGATAACGGTTGCACCAGGTGGAGACTTCTTTTTGCCTCGTGCTTGGTGGTGGTCGTGACTGACAGCAACGGTAGAGAGCGGAGAAAATGTCTGCTCTGCTGAGTGTGGCAGCATTGTGTTACCCTGGGATGCAGGGGAGCTTGAAACAGCTCCTCTTGCACTACTATTTCAGTGTTTTCTGGTGACCTGGATTTCTCTCACTGCCTGGACCTGCCAGGTAACCCCTGGTTTTGCCTGAGCAGTGTGGTTACTGCTGCAGTCATGTCCCACGTAGAGTCTGGTGTCTAGTCAGTGTGTGCTGAGGGCTGGGGAGAGCTGGGTGTGGCAGGAGGATGGGAGAGCGCAGCAGGTGCGCTGGGTGGCTTTACAGCACCCGATGACCTGCTAAGCAAATGAGAAGAGGAGCAGCAGTCTCCTGATGGGGGGTGCTGGTGTTTGCAGCTTCCTGGAGCCAAGGGCTGGGTTCCCTGCCTGCTCTCCCAATGCTGGGCGGCCATTAGCTCAGCAATTGTCGTGCTGGAGGTCGGCCTCGAGTGAAGGGCTGGCCTCACTCGTTCTGCACCCAGAGCTTCTCGAGGGAAGCATGTATTGTCGGGGTGGGCACCTGAGCCAGAGCTGCCTGAGTGACTTTGGTTCTGTGAGGCTTTGGAGCTGGTTGCTCGGGGCTGGGAGAAGCCCTGCAGGAGGCAAGTTTAATGCTGGGGTACAGGATGAAGGATGCAGAAGAGGGAGTGCTCAGAACCTCAGCTGCGTTCAGTGACTCCCTGTGGTCTCCTGTTCTTGCAACCATCAACCAGTCTGGGGCTGGTCTGTGGGGGTCCATGTGTGAACCTCGAGCAGCGGAAGTGGGGCTGGAGTTTGGGCTTCTGGAGAGGGTTTTCTTTGAATAGTGCCTGCTTTAGGGGGATGCCCCAAGCCTGCAAGAGGCAAATAGATCTTAGTAAAGTCAGTTTTGTGTCTTCTATTTGGGCAGCCTTTGAATCGGCACCAAATTTGCCATCCCTATCAGCATGGCGAGGGCTGCAAATCTCTCCTCTCTCATTCGGGAGCACAAGGCACACTAATAGCCAGATTGATGCTGACGTGAAATGGCAGAAGAGCACATCTACGCGTAGCTGGAAATGTCCATTCACACATGCACGCTCTGAAACGCTCCAGGCAAGTGAGCGCTGCTGTCACGGTCTTGGGGGCTTTGCACAGAAACTAGAGATTTTAACTAGGTCTGATCTTTGGGAGATGCCCTGAGGACTCCTGATGGAAGGAGAAGGCTGCCCCATGTTATGCTGTGATGGCTGAAACTTGACAGGGCAGATCTACGCAAAACAATGAAAGGGGGACTTCAGGATTGAATGCCATTACATACATACCTGCCCTGCTCTGGCATGATGCTATGGAGAGCCACTCAGCGGGCAGGAGACACTGGATCTGTCTGCCTGGATTTCCCCCGATCCCATCTCACACGCAGTCTCCACGCACACACAATAACCCAGCGACAGGCAGAACTGCAGGGAGGGATTATCCAGAAGCAAGAGGCTGAGGGAGAGCTGTGGCTGTGCCTCTCATGGAACGAAACGTGTTGGCTGTGAGCTTGGCAGGGAGGCACCTGGGGAGCTCTGGTGCTCCTAAGCTGTGCCCATGTGGGTGACTCCCAGCTCCAGGGTGCCCTGGGCAGTGCTTTCCTGGGGCAGGGAGGGCACCCATGGCAGAGGGCCCTGCCAGTGGGCAGGGTCAAGGGCAGCTGCCCGGGCACCACCTGCAAACCCTCACCCCCATCCTATCAGAGTTCACTGAAAGCACTGGTAAGCCCCAAACAGCAAGCTCCATATGCCTCCTTGGACTGCACCTTTGGTGCCTCCTCCAGGAGCCTGTCCCAAAGACCTGATGTCCTCCCCCTGGCACCCGCTCTCACTCAGCTGTGCACAAAGGGAATATTTTGGTTTTGTCTCTTAAAACTGCAGGTTGCATCAAAGCAAGAGGGAAGGAGAGTCCTGAGCAGCGCTGCCTTGCTTCCCATGCTGCTCCACCTCTCTCCGTATTGAGGCAGATCTCGCACTTTTAACAGGCACAAGCTCTGTTTTACTTGCAGTCACGTGCCAAGTGCCCTGCGCTGCCCACTCCCCGTGGTTTGGATGGGTGCCCGGTTCCTCAGTTTGGTGGCTGCAAACTTTGTGTTGCTAACAGGGAGAGCACAGGGGAGATTTGTGCTCCGTGGTGTGGATGATGAGTGGGCTGTGCAGATGTGGCTGGGCAGGGGGCTGCCCTTGCTCATCCGGCAGATGTTGTTTTTCCGCTGCCTTTGTGCTGAGGCACAGCTGGATTCCACATGAACGAAGAGCGGGGAGTCACGCCTCCATGCCAGGAGCACCGCATTCTGCAGGCGAAGCAGGGAGAGCAGCAAACCCTTTGCAGTGTTTGCTCTTCTCTCTTTATTTCAGCTTCACAAAAAACTGGGTGGGCCAGCTTGAGACAACCTAAAAAAATCTGTGACGCTTCACAAAGCATATGCTGCCTCGGAGGAGAGCTGCGCTCGGCTGCGTTCTAGGGTTTGTTTTGCAGCGAGGACACCGCCAATCCTGGCGGTTAACTTGCACCCAGAGTAGTTTTAGTGTGCGGAAGCGCGTGAATTTGGGGAGTTGAGTTAGGAAAACAAAGAGCATATGTGTGCTCAGCTTGGCGACAAAGCCAACTCTGCTGCACCGAGCGCGAGAAGCCAAAAGCCAAGCGGAGGGCTGGAAACAAAGTCTGTGGCTGCATGGGGCCCCATGCTGGCCCGATGCCTTGGGTGGGAGCGGAGAGCGAAGCCTTCAGACTCCTGGAGCTGGGAGAGGCTCCTTTCTGCTAGTCCCACAAAATAGACGTGGGCAGCCAGCGACACAGCTCCTGTGCTGCTGGGGATGCTCTGGGGACTGTGGCCTGCAGGTCCTCTCGCCATCATGGGCAGCGCTGCCCATGCTGTGAAGCACCTTTCAGCTGTCACCCCCAAATAGAAAAGGTGGGAAGGCAGGTGGCTTGTGTGGAACAAGTGCCTCGGGCTGCTGCCGAGGGGTGCTGGGTGAGAAATGTTGTCTCTAGGGGTGCTGGAGGGGAGTGCGTGTGTGGAGCAAGCCTGGCCGGCACCCACACCTGGGCTGCAGGTGGAAAGCTGAGTTCTGGGAGAGGGTTCCCATGTGCCTTGGCTGGGATTGTGGGGCTCAGGGTAGGGCAGGGATGGTTGTGAATAATGCACAGTTCCCCAAGTGCGTTCTCCGGGGGATGTCACTGAGCTGCAGCTGCTCCAGTAGTAGTCCAATAACAGCAAAATAGTAAAAATCTGATTGAAGGTTTGTTAAAAAAAAAAAGGCATCATTTATATGCTACAGGAGCTAACTAATCCTGTTCATCTAGCAGTGGCGTGTGCTGTATTACATCTCCTTGTGCACACACAACACCCTCATATTGGGTAATGACACTGATTTTGTGCTGGCAGCCTCGGCAGTAAATAGATAAAGGATGCAAGATAAAGGACGGAGGAAAATGTGCAGCTAGAATTTACTGTAACACCAGCTGTTGGGTTCTTTTATATGTGTTTCTAAGACCTGGTAATTACCCAGAATTACGTTCCTCAGCAAACGAGGGGGCTCGTCTGGGCGTGGGGAGTCAGCGGCGCGCTCCAGCGCAGCCCCGCATGACACAATGGCAGCGGCAGCTGCAGGCAGGGAAATTAAACCCTCCAGTGTGCAGATAAAAACACATCGACTTGGAAATGACAAGACATGGAAGGGGAGGGAAGGACGTGAATTAGCATGGATTGGAACTTGTTGTGATGAATAAACAGGGTTCTGGAAACGTGCTCCTTGTGTTCGTGGGGCGGAGCGTGGTGCTGGAGGCAGCTTCCTCTGGAGCTGACTCAGGAATGCAGCGCTGGAGACCAGTTGCAGAGTGAGATGCTTCTGGGGCCAGCCTTGGCAGGATGGTGGGTGCTGCTGAGTCTGCTCCCAGGCATCTTCACAGCACAAACTGGGACAAGGGGCTGTGGCAGGATCTGGGGGACCCTGGTGCCCTGAGGAGCTGGCCTGGGGCAGCTGGGATGGACTGCAATGGAGGCTGTGTCTGAATCAGGTCAGGTTCTGGAGGGGCTGAATAGCAGCACGTTGGGGATCTGCGTTTGTCAGCTTGCTGAATTCCTGCTCTGTCGAGGGCCCCTTTCTTATCGGCACTAATCCAGCCCAGCAGCTGCAGCAGCTCTGTAGCACTCGCTGCTATCAGTGCTGTGCAGGGCGCCCGATAACCCCCCTGCTCTGCTGTGCCAGCAGCAAGCCCTCCTCGTGCTCCCGCACCATCTATGGCCACCAAACCCTGTCCGCGGGGTGCTCGGTGACAGCCTGGCAGCAGCAAAATGCAAAGCAGAGCCCCGTGCATGGGTGAGGTGCAGAACCCAGCCGTCCCTGCAGCCGACAGCTCGCTCCCTCAAAGGAGGCACAGCTGCCAAGCCCTCTCCTCCTGGCAGAGGGTGTCCCCTGCACGCAGGCAGTGGGAAGGGGCAGACAGGTCTGTGGTGCCCGGTGACAGCTGGCAGGGCACTGAGTGGCCCTGGCCCCTTGCAAAGAGGAGGAGGAGAGATGCTCGGTGGCAGGTCACGGGTACCGTGAGCACTGATAGGGCCTTTCCTGGGCAGAGCAGCAGCAGTGGCTGGTCCCAGCAGCAAGGGTGCCCATCCCAGGTGGGTGCAGCGGCCTGGGGCTTGAGGACAGGCAGCCCTGCCCGAGCTACAGGGAGCATCGCAGCCCAGCCACAGCATCGGTGCACAAGGGCAGCGTGTTGGTGCTTGTGGAGGGACAGAGCCAGCTCAGCTCTGAGGGGGGACAAGGGGTGATTATGGCTTCTCTTTGCTGCTGCCAGTGAGCGTGGGGAAGTGGGGGGCAAGTGTGGCTCGTAGCTGTTGTCCCACCAGGGCCACTGGCCTCATTGCAGCAATGTGCTGTAATTGCTGTGCTAATTGGGACAAATTAAAGTATGCTCTGAGTGAAGGGCAGAGTGTTGACCTTGATGGAGAGATCACAGCCCTTGTGCTGGCCCCATTGTCTGCAGTACAACCTTGAGGCAGCACTGAGATCTATGCCAGTAGCAGAGCCAGTGGTGGTTGAAAGTATACCCCAGAACCCCACAAAAAGTGTGTCCGTCTGTCCAAACCCTTGAGCTGCCGTGTCCTCGTCAGGCTGGGTGCAGCTATGGCACCAGGTATGGTGGCTGGGTCCCTGGGTGTTTCCCAGGGCCAGCCTGGCTCCTTCTCCCATGGTGTGGGCTGCATGGGCTGTGCCCACATGGTTGGGCGATTTGCCTGTAGTCCTCCCGTGCACTTCAGCCCCATCCTGGTGCCCTCCATCAGCTGGCTGGTGCTGAAGCCCCTTCTCCCCTCTTTTGCAGTGGCCATGGAGGCAGCACTCATCTTCCTGTGCTCCCTGCTGGTGCCAGCGGCCCTGGCAGATGGTAGGTGCCAAGAGCTTTCCGCATGCCAGGGGTGCGGGAAAAGCTGTGGGATTGTGGGGTACAGCTACCCCTCTGATCCACGGGGGGCTGGAGTGGGGTATAGGGGAGTGGGGAGTGAGGCACTGGCTCATGGGGGGCTGCAGGGGCTCAGCTGGGAGGCTCACTCACCTCACCCCTTTGTCCACTTCTTTCCAGTGGCCACCCAAGAGAAGCAGGAGGAGGACCCCTTTAACTATGGTGAGCATCATAGGCAGGAGGATGGGGGTGCTGTCGGGGACGTGTGTGTGTGATGGGCAGTGAGAGAGGCTGCCCTGCTCCCAGACCTCAGCAGGAATGAGCCCCTCTCTCTCCTTCCCCCAGATTACCAGAGCCTGAGGATCGGGGGGCTGGTGTTTGCTGTGGTCCTGTTCACTGTTGGTATTCTGCTTATACTCAGTAAGTTGGGGACGGGGCAGATGCTGGGCTTGGGGGCTGTTCTTGCAGGGGGTGGCTGTTGGGAAAGGCTGTGTCCCTTCCCCACTATGGCCATGCTCATGGTGTTTCTCTCCTCTTGCAGGCAGGAGGTGCAGGTGCAGTTTTAACCAGAAGCCCAGGTGAGTGAGGACAGTGTGGTGGCAATGTCTCCCATGGAGAGCCACTCAGCCCTTCCGTGGCTCCCTCTGGCAGCTCTCAGAGTGGCTGTGCTTTCTGAGCATCCTTTTTGCTGCCTGGTGTGCAAAGCCAAGGGACACTCTGCTGCAGAGTTCTTTGGGGGTTGGGTTGCATAGCAGCTCTGCCTGCTCCTAGGGCACCTTCCTCAGCATGCCTCAGCACTGTTGGGCAGCCCCCTCCCCCACAAGACGAGGTGCAGGTCCCACTGCTCTTACTGTGCTCCTCTTCTTGCAGAGCTCCGGGGGACGAGGAGGCTCAGGCTGAGAACCTCATCACCTCGAATGGTAAGGCCACCACCATTCCCGCGGGTCACCTGCCTGCCCACAGGGCACCCAGCCCTGGGCAGGCGCTGCAAACAGCTCTGCTTTTCCCTTGGCAGCAACGGGAGCACCGAAAGCAGAGAACTGAACGGGAGCCGTGCGGTGAGTCCTTGTCCAGGCCAGGGCCTGTGGCATTTTCCATTTGGAAAGAGGAGAATTCTGGAGCCCGTGTCGGTGGCAGCGCAGTTTGTGCTGCAGGTGGACAAGGCCTGTGCAGGACAAAGCATGGGTGCTGCTCCTGATGTGCTGCTCTTCTTCCCACACAGACCCAGAGGCCCGAGGACAAATATTTGGACTGCAGATGCCAGTGGCCTGCAAAGAAACTGAAATCGCAGCAACAGGTCCCTCTAAGGAGATGCGAAGCTGCCGTGTCTGTGTTACCCTCTGTACTCCAGCACCAGTTCTCTGTTCACTAACCTGACTAAACTCTGCTCGCCGTCCTCTCTGCCTCCAGTGGTGTGTAAAGTTGATGTGAGATGATCATTACCTCTAGGGCTAGACGTTGCTGGTGTTGTAATAGTGACTTTCTCCTCACCTTTCTCGTGCTGTGCGTGTGACTCGGGCTCTGTACGACCGGTGGGTGCCGTGTCCCCCCCGACCCAAGCCCAGGAACAGGGGCTGCAGGACAGGAGCTCTGTGGGGTACGGAGCCTGCTGCAGTGCCCAGGTAGCCCCACATGCACCTGCCCAGAGCCAGCTCGGTGGAGCCCACAGAGTGCCAGGCGATGCCACAGGCAGGTGCTCGTGCTTCACCCCGGCTGGCTCTGGGCAGGGCTTAGGGACCAGTTGCACAGCGCTTGGGGGACCTGCCCCGTGTGCCTCTGGACCACGTGTTGCAGTCTCAGCAATAATCCCCCCCAGCCCAAGGGCAGCTGCAGTGGGGGGCGAGTCAGGCAGGGATGCCCTGCAGCTTGGCTTCCTTTGGTGGTGGCATCTGGGTGCTGGACTGGAGGCTGAAGGGAGCTCCCCTTTCTCATCTGCTTGGTGTGTCCTCTTTCTGTCCCTGGCTAAACCCAAGCTGTCAGTGTGGGATGTTGCTTTAAACATGAGCAAATGCTGTGGTGGCAGAGAAGCCCGTGAAATCCCCCAGCACGGTGACACTGTGAAAGAGGGCAGCTGCACGGCAGTGACCCCGCAAACCAGCACAAACCAGCTCCTCGCCAATGCTCCGCTCACCTGTGAGACGGAGGTGGGCAGGGTAAACAGTCTCTGAGGGCTAAAGAGAAACAGGGACTGAAATAAAGATCCTGTCCTTGCTCACCTCTGGCAGGGAAGGGGCAGCAGCATTTCCCCCTGGTGCTCCCTGCCCTTCCCGATGCCTTGTCGCTCTCTGTGCCATGTCTGAGGACATGGTCACCCATGTCAGTGCTGCGTGTTGTCCCATGGTGGTTACGTGTTGTCACCCCGATGCCAATTACCCCTTCTCCCTGTGGAGTGGCAGCATGCGATGCTCAGGGGTGTCGGAGGCTAACCTGTGAGTCTGGCCCCTTCCCCAAGTCCATGGGCATGAAAACCACGGCCTCAGGTGGGGCTGGGGACTCCTGGCTTGGTCACGGGTGCTTGTCAGGGCAGGGTCAGCCTAAGCAGCACTAGGGCTGCACTGAAACATGTCAGTGCCATCCACTTGTCAGGAATTGGTTCTTGTCCTCCAGGATGGTTTGGAGAGGGGCTTCTGCTGTGCCCACCCCACCACAGTGGCCCTGTCTCCAGCGTGGGCTGTGTCCTTGTGTGCTTCACCTCCCTCGGTGGCACAGGGAAGGGTGCTGTGTTCCATCTGTGCCAGGCAGAGGGACCGTGTCCCCTCCCTTTGGGCCACTGCAGAGAGCTCTGCGGCCTGGGGCAGAGCAGACCCCACGCAGCCCAGCCCCAGAGCATCCGCCGTGTGCGCATCTCCCCTCGAGTGCCCGTGTGCTGTCCCTAGTGTGCCCTCGTCGGTGTTAACACCAAACAAAGAAATCCCTGTGCTGTGTAGAAATGGCGAAGTCCTGACTGTTGTAAAATAAACGGAGCTATTGTGTTTCCTTTTAAATAGGCGAGTGTGCTGCTGTGGTAAAGGCCTGGTGCGTCCTGTGCTGTGACCTAAGGGGAGGAAGGAATAAAATGTCATTTCTATCGGTGCCTGGCTGCCTCGTTTCCAGGGCTCGGGGGAAAGGCTGTGGCGAGTGGGATGGGAGCCGAGGGCTCCAGCTTTGCTGGGGAGCTGGCTGCGTGAGCTGGTGGGCAGCTTCCCCTGCCATCCTTGTGCGCTGGGCAGTGCCAGCAGCCGGGCTGGGCGGAGGGGAGCGGTGGCACCTCGCCCCCTGAGCAGCACTGACGGGCTTTGTGTTACTGGCGGCGGGCTGTCCGAGCCACCCCCCTGCCAGCAGCAGCTTCAACAGTAGCCAGAGACAGGGTGAAGGGTGTGTGTGAGTGGCCGGCTTGGCTGCACAGCCCCCAGGGACATGGGCACCAAGCCCCCTGCACCTTGCCAGGACATCCTTCTGTGTCACAGTCACTGGTGCACCAAAGGAGAGAGGTGCTGAGCACCACCTCACATCCTTGATAGTGGGGCTGCCCTGACAGCCCCACACGTCACCCTCCCAGGGCTCGGCTTCACCCCATGGTGCCACAGCTGAGCTGCTCTGGCCCTCAGGTGCCCACGCTCCTCGGCCGAGCTGTGGGCAGGGCCAGGGGAGCGCTGCCTTGGGGCTGGCTCCACCCGGCCACCACAGCAGTAATCGGCTTGGGCGCATGACTCCGGCTCGCTGATGGTGAGATTAGAGCAAACTGGATTGAACAGCCCCCCCTGGCAGCTGCCAGGGCTGGCAAAGCCCTGAGGGGTGTTGCATCTTGATACCTGCTCCTGGCCACAGATGCACCATGGCTGTCGCTACCTCATTGTGCTCCAGGCCTCCCAGGATGGTTCAGTAGGGGCTGGGAGGCGCTGGCCTGGCTGCTGTGGGGACCTGCTGTGCCAGGCTCTTGGGACAGGGCACATTGCCCACTTCTCCCTATCAAAAGGCAACCAGAGCCCATCCCTCTGACCCCTGCCTCGGGCTTGCCTGTGCAGTGGGAGGTGAAACCCAGCTGGGCTGCTGTTTGGAAAGCAAGGGAGGGCATGCCACCCCCCATCCTGGGAGGGACAGGGACACCCATGGCTTGGGGGTGCCCAGCCCTCCCTAGTGCTGGCACGGTGGGTGTGCACCAGCCCTCCCATCCCGGGCCTCCTTCCCAAAAGCGGGCAGCAGCCCTGTGCCTCCCCTCGTGACTGTGATAAACATTACACCGAGGCCGTTAATGTTTAATGAGGTTTGCCTCCCAATTAATGCGCTTTCCCGTGGGCGCCCGCTCCCAGAGCGAGATGCCCACCGGACGAGACGCTGACGCGATGGGTGCTGGTAAGGGTGCTCTGGGGAGTAAGGTGGGCAGCAGGTACCTGGAGCCAGCACCCTGGTTGGCCCACCCAAAATGGGCTCTCCTAGGAGGGCTGGTTCTTTTGTGGGGGCGTCTCCAGGCAGGGTGGGGTGAGGAGGAGCCCCTCTCTTTGAGGGAGATCTGGGAACAAATCCCTAGAGCTGTGCAGCCGCTGGAACATCGGTGCTGGCTGGTGTTTGGCTTCTCAGGGAGATTTCTCCTTCCAAACGGCTCCTGGGGAGAGAGACACGCAGTCAGGTAAGGTGGCTTGAGCAGTGACAAGCAGCCATCAGTGGGACGAGCCTGATGGCACGGAGGAGGCTGCTGGGACCCATGGTACGAGGTTGTAAATGCTCTGTGTGGCAGGAGCATTGCCATTGCTGTCCCCGAGCCTGGTAGGCAGTGGCACTTTTCGAGGGCACCGTCACAGAGCAGCATTGGCAAATGGCTGCTGCAAACAGCCAAGCCGGGTCCCTGGCTGCAGCTTCATCTGGAGCATAAAGACTCCTGTGTGTCCTGTGAGTGCATCCTGCAAATGCACCATGAACTTTAAACTTTCTGGGATGGAAAACAGGAATTTGGAAATCCTGTACTTGCTCCACTAGACCTTAAGGTCAGAGTGCTGTTGCTTGCACCTCCCTGTCCAGCTGCCCACTGTGAGCCCAGGCCCTGCCTCTCACTTGGATCTCTCCTCTTTTCCAGAGCAAGCACCAGAGCAGGGCCTGGACAGGTTCAGCTATGGTGAGTGTGTGTCCTGTGCATCCCGGGGGCTGCCCAGGCAGCAGGATGGGCAGCCCCCTCCCACAGCCTGCCCACGGGCTCTGCGCTGCGGACTCAGCCCTGCGCCTCGGCTGGGCTGGTGCCTGCTCAGCTCTCCTTTCCTCCTCCCCAGACTATGAGACCATCCGCAATGGGGGGCTGATCTTTGCCATTGTGGCTTTTGTCATTGGGCTCCTCGTCATCCTCAGTAAGTGCCTTGGGTGGGCCAGGTGCCCACTCTCAGCTCTGCTCCCCTCGCAGTGGCCTCTTCTCTGCTCACCTCCCTCCTTGGCCCATGCCAGGCACGTGCTGGGGTTGGGGGGCACCGACCCTGCCCCACTAGGCTAAGGGTGGGCATCACCTGCGGCCAGGGCTGCCCAGGAAATTTCCATCTAGGCAAACTCCCAACACAAAGCGAGTTGAGAGGGAGACCACGTAAATATTTAGAGTTTCCCTGCCAGTGCCAAGGCTTCAGAGAGAAGGTCACTAATTAAAAATAGCAGAGAAGATTCCGACATTTCCAGAGTGAGAAGCCAGCTTTCCCAGAGCCCTCAGACCTCGGCAGCTCTCACAGAGACCGGGTGCTGAGTGTGCAGGGTCCCCTGCTCTCCTGCCCTCCCTGCTCCACAGCATGGCTGCTGCATGCAGCGATGTTGCCCAGCTGCTTTGGGGAGAAAGAGAAGAAAATTGCTTGTGTTTGTAGTTGTGGAGGAAGCCTGGGGAGAAAGATGGACTTCTGAGCTGGCTCTTGTGGCTGGCACACTGCTGAGCAGTGCCAAGGGCTGCACTTTGGGGTCTGAGGCGGTGCAGAGGGGCTGATCAGGCACCATGGCTGAGCTGGGGGCCAGTATCTCCACACACCCCTGGGAGCCATGGGGCTTCTCACAGCAGCCACACTTAGTGGTCTCCAGTGAGGGGACAAGCCTGTGAGCAGGATTGCTTCAATGGAGCAGGTGGGTGGTGAGATGGGGTGGGGGGAAGGCTCTAAGGACAAGAGACCTCAGCCACTCCTCTTGCCCCCAGGCCAGCGGTTCCACTGCGGAGGGAAGAAGAGGAGGTGGGTATTGCATGGTTTTAAGGTGGCCTTATCTCTCCTCCCTGTCCTAGGCCAGCCAGCTGAAAGGGCTGGGGTCTCTGCTCCTAGTCCCTCCCCTCCCAGACATGTAACACAGCTCCCCTTGCTTTTTGCTCCACAGAGAAGGAAACGAGGAAGACCTGTAGTCGCAGGTGTGTTGCGGGAGGATGCACTCAGCTGACAGACAGGCTCTCCTGGGTCTGCCTGAGCTGGGCAGAGATGCTTTGAGACGTGTGCCTTAGGGAAGTACCTCCCTGGGGCTCTGTCTCTGGATGAGAGGGGTGAGGACACGCTGGCCTTGGTGCGGTGTAACCTCCCCCTCTGGTTTCAGAGCTGCCCTGCCACTGAGGAAGCAGAGCTTCAGCCAAGCCCAAGTCCTTGCCAAGGGCCACCCCTTGTCCTGCTCCAGTGGATCCATTACACTGCTCACCCCCAGCGAGGCTGGAACACAAATTGCCCTTGTGCTTTCCCCGCTGTTAGATCCAGCAAGAGTTTCTTGGCTAATAAAGTTCAAAGCGAAAGAGGTTAAGCTTTGTGCCCTGGGCATTTGAATCGCCCACTCTCCTGGCCCAGTACCAATGACTTTTCTGCCCTGCAGCCATCTTCCATCGCAGACCCAGGAGAGGTTTCTGCTGGCTCCCCCACACACCCACAGCACCAAGTCGCTGTCTGCCTCTGCTCCAGGTTTGCAGCTGAGGAAGAGATGTTCCTGCTCCCAGCTGCTCTGAGGAACACCCCTCTCACCCAGCGTGAACCGTGGCTGGGGGGGCCCGAATCCCCTGGCCTGTGCCCTTCCCTGGAGAGACCCAGCACAGGGTCTGCAGTGCTGCCCTGTGCTCTGCAGGCCAGCTCAGGTGCAGAACTGGGCATGTACTCTTTCTGTGCCTGCTTGACCCCAGATTCTGGGGCACCTGCGTACCAGCAAGGCACGGGAAGTGGGAAAGTCCTCAATTTCTTAGCAACAACTGAAAACATGAGTCTGTTGTCAGCATTCCTGTCATACCAAATCCTACGGTGACTCCAAAACACAGCGCTATTCTAGCTACTACGAAGAAAAATTATCTCTATCCCAGCCCAAACCAGGAGAGAGTGCTTGTTCCAGGCATCCTTGTTGGACAAGAAGAGGGCTGGGAGGGCGCACCCAGCTCTTCGGTGTCAGCCTCTCACCTCCGGATACAGACAGAAACCCATCTTAAAAAAACAAATAGGAGCAAAACTCTCCTGCAATTGGGTGGTGAAGGAGGAGGGTGGTTCATGAATAAGGAGGGAGGTTCGTTCCGAGCGTGGGTGAGCTGGACCAACACAGACATCTAGCGACCAGTCAGGCAAGCTTACTGCCAGCTCTGCTGGCACCCGAGCGGCAGGCAGAGTGCAGGGGGCTGCTGTTTCCCCCCCAGGTCCCAGGAGCCCTGATCACAGTGCACAGGGTGAGGATGAACCTATTGAGGATCTTACCCGGCTCAGGCTGTTTCCTCTCTGGATCCAAAGCCCCTGTGAGGTCTGTAGCTCCAGGAGTCGTCAGAGGCAGTGTTCTGGAAGTCTGTCCATCCTGGCGTGGCCAGCGAAGGGGAAATTGTTTCTCCTGGTCCGTTTGGGCTTCAATTGAGGTCATGTACTGACAGTGAAATAGGATTAGCTGGTGGAAGGTTATTAGACAAAATCCGTGCAATTTGTCTAATCTGAGGTGCTTATTTAGCACAGTAAGGAGATTATATTGAAATATAATTTTGACTTGACACTGACCCACTAATAAAGACCCAGCTGCACCTTTTCACAGCACAAACAAGAACCAGAGTCGTTCAGTGGAGGGAGAAAAGCTCCTGTTCAAGAGCAGAGACAAGCTGAAGAGTTTGCTCAAGCAGAGCCAGTTCCCACCCCTGGTCCTTGCTACTGTGGCTCTGTTCCCCTAAAGAAGAGGCTACAGGTGCAGCAGCTGGGACGTGAGCCCGTCCCCAGCGAGGTCTCATGCTCTTGAGGCCCAGGGCTCCCTGTGTTCCCCAGTGCCACGCTCAGGGCACAGGCATTGCCCTTCAGGGTGCACATGCCCTGGCCCCCCGGCGAGCCCCGCAGACAGAGCCCCCGCGGTGTGAAGGGATGAGATTAAAGGGAGCGAAAAGCTGCCTCTGGCTCCCCATGCAGGGGAGCTCTGTCTCGGCACCAGATGGCATTAATAGCATTATTCTGCACGGCTCACAGACACCCACGTGTGCACGCACACCCGCACGGCCTTTCACACCCCTGGCTGGGCAAGGGGCTGTGCCAGGGCTGGGGACGCTGACCTGCTGCCAGCACCTGAACGCTTGCACTGGGGGCTACATTTGGAGGCCAGGCTGTTGTTACAGAAACATCCAGGTTAGAAAGGACCTTCAAGATCATCGGGTCCAACCAACAATCCTGCTCTACATGTCCACTGCTGCACCTTATCTACTATCTACATGACTTTGAAACACGGCCAGGGGTGGTGATTCAACCACTGCCCTGGACAGCCTACTATTGCCAGGGCTTGGGCAGTTGTGGTCCCTGTTGGAAGGACCAGTCCCAGGCCTCCAGCCCTTTCCCTTTCCCTGTGCCTGCAGCCCTGCAGGTCAGCTGAGAGCTATAGCTTCAGCGAGGAGGCATTTGCCTTCTCCCCTGAACCAGGCAATCCTGAAGGTTTTCTCTCAGTCACTTGAGCCGTTAATCTTCTCAAACTAAATCTTTTCTATGACACAAAGGGGATTGGGTAAATCATACAGCGGACAACTAGAGTGTCCTTTTCCTCAGGGAAGACTTCCAGTTCCAAACAGCTTCCCCTTGGCACTGTCTGTTCCCTGTTTGCTTTGCTGGGTGGACAGGTACGAGGGAGAGGGGTTTGGGATGGTTGTGTCTTGGCCAGCTCTTGTGCTTCTTGTGAGGAAGGCACTGGGGCAAGAATAGGAGGAGTGGCAGCCAGGGAGGCCACTCAGCTCACACAGCTTGGAGCCTGTGAGCACTGCTCCGCCATCTCCATGATGCCAGGGATGCATTTGGCCTGCGAGGAAACGTGAATGCAAAATGTCTCCTCGTTAGTTAAAACAGGAGAGCAGCAAATGGTGACTAATGGAGCCAAAGAGGAACACTTGACGATGTGGAGAGATGGGGCTGAGCTGGCAGCGATCCAGCCACATGCCTCGTTCTCCCTTTGTTCTGCTCCCGAAAAGGCTGCGCATCCATCAACAGCAACGTGCCTGCCAAAACAGCAGCGCTCCACCGTCTTCAATTATCCTCCCAACCAAAGTAAATGGCAATTCAGCCCTCGTTTCCATGTTGTACATGCCCCAAAGCGGTGTTTTTTAAGCAATAAGTGTTCACACTAAGACAGAAAATCACCCCAGAACTGGGACTGTAGAGCAGCCTGCAGCAGCAGCCCAGCAGCTTGGCTTCAGCAGCATGAGCCCAGGGCTGGATGGACTGGCTCCTCATGGCAGCTTTTACAGTGGCTTGAAGCTGGGAAGTAAAGAAGGGTCCTTGTGAACCCATTCCGTAAGTCTCGGTGAGTGCTAACACTTTGCACTTGGTGACTCCAGGCTTGCCCCAGAGCTGGGAAGGCCACAGACTCGTCTTGCCTCCCTTGCGTGGGGCTTCCCACGGCTCTGCGTCGGGGCTCCTGCCAGCCTGGGCACAGCCTCACCTTAGCCAGGCTTCAAATCCCGGGGTGCTCGGTGACCGGAGCACAAACCCTGCCGCGGGTCTCCCCACAGGTGCTCCTAAGTCACTTGGGCGTGGGGGAGACCTGCCCGAGCTGCGGGTCGGGGTGGCGGGAGCCGACCGGGCTGGATCGACCGGGTCCCCCTGCTCGCACCCGGGAGCGGGGCCGGGGCTGCTGGCCCCAGCCAGACGCCGGGAGAAGCGGGGCACGGCTCCGCTCCGCGCTGTGACACTAGGGGGAAGCAGAAACCCAGGAAAGCCTTCCCGGGAAGCGGAGAGCGGTCTGGTCCCGGCGCTGCCCGCCCCGGCAGCAAAGCCCGGCTCCGGGCACGGGCTCCCGCTTGGCCCGGGAGGCACCTGGAGCCCTTCGAAGCCCGCGGGCGATGCGAGTGGCGATCCCTGATCTGTAGTGCAAGAGACCCAAGGGGCTCAGGAAGGATGCCGGTCACTCTCACCCCCAGGGACACTGAGGCACGGAGCGGGGCTGCGGCGAGCCCACAGGCAAGACGAGGGGACCTGTCGCCGCTCATCATCGCCCCGGACCGCACCGCTGGGGGCGAGGGGTGCTGCCCCCGTTGCCAGGCTGCGGAGGGATGCAGAGGACCGGACGGGCATTACTGCAGGGTCAGTGGCCGGGGTCTAGGGCCGGGCTGGCTCCTTCCCGGCCAGGTGCGCCCAACAGCCAGCCCAGCCGCAGCCAATCCTGCATTACCCAGAAAACCCCGTCCTCCTCCGCCCCCAGGGTTTCCTGTGCGGAGTTAATAATGGGACGGGACTGGGCTGGGGGGGAGGTTAGGGGGGGGTCGTGCGAGGCCGGGGAGCGCCGTGCGGGGCAGAAAGCCTGCACCCCGGCTCAGCTCGCTGCAGGGATGCTGCGAGGCTAAGTTGGTGTCTGCGTGGGAAGCACTTTGTGGTTAATCTGGCCAGTGCCAGGTAAGCAGCCTTGTTTCAACGACTATTTTTTTCTGGGGGTTTGTGTAGGAGGGCGGCTGAGGGCGCTGGGCTGGGGGCCGGGGGAGTTGTGCCCTGGCCGCAGGGCCCAGGGACGCTCCCCGCTGTGCTGCGGGCCCCTCAGAGGGGTCTCTTCCCTGGCACGGGGGAAGGCCTGGGCTGTGGCTGGGGAGGGGGGAGAAAAGGAGAGGTTTAGGGGGAGCCTCCCTTTGTCTGTTTTCCCCATTTTTTGTCCCAAAAAAGGGTTCTTTACCCGATGTGCCGAATGTAATCTACACGCAGAGACGAGATACGAGGCTTATTAGGATCTTGCTTAGGGTCGGGTGGCAGCAGGCTCACGACAAGAAAACTCGCATGATAGAGTGAGAGGGCAGAGAGTATTTATGCACTGAAAGTTGAGGTGAAGTTACCTTGTATCGATTGACCCCGGGCTAAAACTGATAATGGTGTTTTGGTTTCGGGGTTTGCTCTAAAAAAGACTTACTGGGAACTGACTTTGTGCTCCCTCGAGCAACGTCCTCGCGGGGGGGGACGACTCTTCTTGTTCCTGCGACATCTTGCTAATCGCTGCTGACATGCGGAGTTCCCGTACCTGTTGTTATCTGCAGGGTTAACAATGCGCTCGTGGAGCCAGTCTATCAGCCCAGCAATTATCACCCTAAGCATCTGAGTCTCTTTAACACAATGACCCCCTCCCCGCCTGCTCTTCCGGACGGCGGTTGTTTTTTTGCATATTATTGAAAGAACTCTCTGGAGGGGAAGGCACCCAGCTGGCTAAGTGGGTTTGTGGGTACGGAGCACCCCGAGCTCTGGGGAATGCTGGAGCTGAGCGTAAGCGCTGCCCAGAGCCAGGACAAATGCTGGGGAAGGGATGGTTAAAGGAGGCTGGCCCTTCTCGCCAGGATGGTCTCAGAACTGCACCAGGTCATGTGTTGCTAGAATTTTTCTCGTGTGGAGTTTGGGGCAGGGGTGTAATTCCTTAGTTGAACGTAATCTTTTGGAGAGCTGGGCTTACTGCTGTCTCGGGCAGGTTGCTTGTTCTTTGTTAGCAGGTCAGTGGCTACAAGGAGTCAGAATTGCTTCTCCTGTGTGTCAATGCTGTCCTCGCTTCCTGGGAGCCTGTGTGCTGCCCACATAATTATCCTGATAATTTTTGGCCCTTCCTGGCCACAGCTGGAGGAGGTGGAGGATTGTTCCAGCCTGCAGATGGGGTGGGTGTGAATGGGATACCAGCTCAGCCTCTGAGTGCTCGTGCAAAGGTGATGCACAAATGCTTCCTGCACGTGCCCAAGTGGGGGAGCTGGGTTAAGGGTTATGTCCCTTAATGGTCGCTGCTGGGCAGGAGTGCCAGGTATGAGCTCACAGGAAGCAGCAGCTTGGGGCTTTAAGGACCTGGCTGCCAGCCTTTCACTGCCTGACCTACATGTGTCTGGGTCTAGGAGGCTGAGAAATGGCCTGGGCTGAACAACTAATGGAGGAGCAAATGGGGTTGTAATGAACAGCACAAAAGGCTCAAGGGCTTGCTGTGGTTCCCTCAGTGTGTCTCGGGGCTGGTCATCCACCCTGGCAGCCTTTAGTTGTTGTGTCGTCTTGTTCCCATCTTGCCACCAGATGCTGTCCTGTCCTGGAGGAAGGAGCTTTTGGCAGGATGTTAGTGCTCTGGGTAGAGGCTGGCTTTCTGAGCTAAGGATGATGAGGAAACTCACTGGAGATGCTGAAAAGACGAGGGAGCTAAAAATGAAGCAGGAAGTAGCATTTACTCCCCCGGCACATGTGCCTCACAGGGAGATGCGAGGCCCTGTGGGTACTGTGCCAGTGAGTGGCCCACCAGCCCATGTGCTCCTGTTTCATTCACTCCTGAGGGTATAAACTGCACCCGAGTCCCAGTGTGTCGCGTTGCGGGTAGCAAAATGCTGCCACAGTTTTTTTTGGTTGGAAGATTCCTATTAGGCTGGCCTTTGCTGCCACCCTGAAGCAGCTGCCAGGAAGGGAATGGGGCAGATGCCTGGCATGTGGCTGGGGCTCCCCAGAGCCTGGGAGTTGCTTATTGCCTTGGATATGGGCCTGAATACCAATTTGCCAGCTAAGTATCAGCTAACATCTGTATACTGGCGTAGGTGGCGATTGAAATGCACCTCAATTCCTAGAGGGATGCGTGGGCATCGGGTGTGCATCAGCTGCTGCTTCATCGGGATGCTGATGGCATGGCCAGGGGTATGAGCGAGCCTGCAGCAAGTGACGTGGGGCTGGTGGGGGGAGCATGTACTTGCATGGGAGGGCTGTGTGCTGGGGACACCCACGCACAGTGACAGAGCTGCTGGGGTGGCTGAGTATGGGGCTATGAGTATGCTGAATGGGCTGAGTAAGGGCTTGTGATGGAGCTATGGAGTATGGCAATGCTGAGGGAAGGGGAAGCACATCCGTGGAGAGGAGGAGGAAGGGCTGTAGTGTGTTGGACTTGTACAGCACGTGCTCCTGCTGCTGCTCTTGGCTTTTTGGTGCTGAGGTCTGGGCAGGTGCATGTGCATGGCTTAGGTGGTATCTGGCCTCATCCTGCTCATCACTAAACCGAGGATATCTTTGGTGTGGGTGGCCTGGAGTAGGGAGGGGAGACGTGGGGTGGTTGTGTGGGAGCCATAGCCCTGCCAGCTTCTTGGTGTACAAGTACCACCTCGGCAGCGTGGGTGAGCTCTCTGGCTCTTCCACGGGACTCCCGAGTGTGAAGAATTGCAATGAGCTGGTGCAGGTTGAAAATAGCCAAGGAGCTGTTGTTTTTCTCTCCCTTTTTTTTTTTTAATTTTTTTTTTAACTGGGTGACAGGGGTTAGGTTTTCAACTACATCTAAACATTTTAAAGAAATGTTTAAAAAACTGTTAATGTATCTTTAAAGATCAGTACATAATGTTATTTCTACTTGTTTTGTTTGAAGACAGAATGCTTGGGGTTTTTTTTGTGTTTATTTTCCAACAAATTGGGATTGGAAAAGCTGTTTTTGAGAGCTAAGAAAACCTGCTATAATCATTTCAGGGAAAGACATTCTGTAACTGCTCTAATGGTCCAGACAAATTGGCTTTGGTGTGACTACATCTTGGGGAGTAAGATCCTAGGCTTGAATTAAGCCTCGGATAAATACACCCCAAAGTAAAGCATTATCTTGTATTTACTTGTTATTTGCTGGCTAGAGGGATGAATGTGTAGTAAAGCCTGCTAGGCCCTATTTGTTGGTGTCCCCTATCGTGGGAGCAGTGTGGGCCAGTGGTGTATGTTGTGAACCCCTGATTTCTGTCTTCAGGCTGCTAAAAAGCGTCAGGGAGGAGCAGTGCTGACAGCTGCAAGTTTTAGGTGGTCCAGCCATGCTGCTGCATCCCCAGCCCCAGGGCAAAGCCGCCTTTTCCTAGGCCAGGCGCGGGTTTGCAGGGGATGCAGAGAGCCCGAGCTCAGCTCCAGCTTCCCGGGCTGCAGCGGAGAGCTGGGCGTTATGGAGTGGAGCGGCACGGCCCGGCTGTGCTAACCCCGCGGCTGCACCTGCGGCCGGCTCTGCCGGCGGTGCCACCCGATCCCGGCTGCAATGTGGGCCGCTCGGTCGTCCCCGTCCCCCCCCCCGGCCAGGGGAGAAGCTGTCGGGGAAGCACCCCCGTGCTCGCACCGGGGGGTGGGGAAGGGGGTGGGGGAGCCGGGCGCTCCCCCTCGCCGGGGGGACTCGCTCGGGGGGGAGCGGAGCGGGGCGGGGAGTGCCGGGAGCCCGGCCCACCCTCCCGACGCCACTCGCCGGGCGAGGGGAGGAGGAGGAGGAGCGGCGGCGAGCTGGGCTCTGGGCACCTCAGCCGGGCTGGCAGCGCGGCGGCAGGAGCGCGGCACGCCGGGGCACCGCACCGCCCGCAATTGCGCCGCAGCCCGGGGCCATAGCTGCTCTTTATGGCATGTGGCTGGTAACTTTTTTCCTGCTGTACTCTTTGCGGAAAGGTACGTCGTCCCGGGGGCGAACGAGCGGAGGCTGGGGAGGGGAGGTGGTTGTCGCCGAGCACCGGCCGGCCGCCGTCGGGCTGCTCCCTGGCAGCGGGGCCGGGCGACTGGGGCTGACCCGGGGGTGGCTCTCGGTGCAGCCCGGCCTCGGGTCTCCCGGTGCTCCCCCACGGGGCCAACCGGCCTCGGGGCTCCCCGTGTGCCGTTCCCGGAGCTCTCGGTTCAGCTCCGCTGCGGGAGCCGGACGCGGGGCCATCGGGCGCTCGGTGCAGCCCCGACGGGGGAGCGGGACCCGGGACCACGGGGCTCTCGGTGCGGCCCCTCTGAGGGAGCCGGCGGCGGCTGCCGCTGCTCCTCCACGGGACGAATCGGCTCCAGGAGCTCTGGGCTCGGTGCACGGGGGCTCGGTGCGTGGAGCACGGAGCGCGGGCGGGCCGGGGGCAGCGTGGCTCGGAGAGGTCCCGAGTCTGCCGGCGGTTTCACGGAGACAAAACACGGCACCGACGTGCGCAGCATTCTCTCGCCGGGCCGGCGCTGGGCACCGGGGCTCGCCGCGGCACTCCCGAGAGCTGCGCTCTGCGTCCCCACTTCCCGGGAGTACTTGAAGCAAGAGGCTAATCCCGTAAAACAGACCAACCCCTGCCATGTTTTAAAAATCGCATCCTTCCCTCTAGGAATGCTGTATTAAGTGTAACCCAGCGGCTTGATATGAATCAGATGGGGGGGGGGATAATGGAGTAAGTGTGTAGAGGAGACGTGCAGTTAAAGATTAGAGATTAATTTGAAGTTGGAGATTAAGCGAATGTTGCCCAAATCTATAGAGGTAATACTCTAAACCCAGTCGCTGCTATAGATGCAATTAGAACAGAAAGCCAAGGAGCTGCACGTACCACGGGCAGTGAAATCCCAGTGCGTTTGTTACAGCGATCAATCGATGTTACATAAAGGAATTGCCCCTTTCCGAATCTGCGGGAATTCTTAATTGGGTTTCTGTAATAAATTACCTCTTGGCACATGAGCCAACATGCAGATGCAGTGATGGAAGTGCCCACCTTTTGGAGAGTCATCCGCTTGGAGGCTGTAAAGTGACATTTGCCCTAATTATCTCTTGTGACATTTGAGAACAGCAAGGTAGAAATTTGGGGAAATGAGGAAAGTGAAAGAAAGGGGACCTAGCTGCTGCCTCACAGGGGACTTCTCTTGCTGCCTATTGCTTTACTCATTTATGTGAATGTTAATCTGATGAAAAATATTTACCGAGGCTTAATAGGGCATCCTGTCCATTTGTGTGGTGATGATCAGTTATTCCATCAATTATTAATTATGGGATAGCTGCTTTATTCAAGCTGGAGTAAAGCCACGTTTGGGAGCTTTACCCAAAATCGCTATTGTGTTTAGGATCCGCTGAGCTGAACGTGCCAGTGTCTGCTTTGCTTACATTTGCATTTTTCACTGTGCTAAAAGGAAAAAACAAGCCTGAATAACCGTCGAGGATGCTACAATTTCTTCCCCCCAACGGTCAAAATAATAAAGACCTGCACTAGGCTTATCGTCTTTGCGTGTTTTCAGCCCCGGCTTCTTGGAAAAGGGATCTCTTCCCACAGAGCTATCTCTTCTGAGAAGAGCAAATTAAAAGCCTCCATTAGCACAACTCCTTGTGGCCTCATTTTCTCTTTTTTTTTTTTTTTTTTTTAAGGAATAAAATGTATCTTCAGCGTTGAACAGTCCTGGTGATGGAAAGCGTTAAAGCGAAACGGTTCCAAAGAGAGGACAGCAATACAATGGAAGTTTCATTATAATAATAGGGGGGGAAAAAATGAATTGCTTAATGCATGATAAACCTTTCAGATACTTAATATTTCTGGGCACCGAAGCGCATCCTTTTAACGTGTTCCTGCTGTAGAACAAGAGCTCAAGTAGAAACTGAAAGCAAATAAACACTTGATCCAGGGGACCACTGAAGTTGAGAAATCCCTCGGTGGGCTATAGCTGCTTATTTCTCCCCTGCTTAGAAAATAAACAAAAATAGGTGGTTCACAAGCAAAGAAACGGGGAGTTGAGCAGAAAGACGGTCTGGCAGTGTGAGTGAGAGCAGCCAGGCAGGGGAGGAGGAGTAGGAGGGGTAGCGAGCAGTGTGATGAAGAGCAGACTGGTCAAAATTGAGAGGCTTGGAGCTGGGAAAGCATCTCCCTGAGTGTTCTTGCTGGATTCCTCTGCCGCCTGATTTATACTGGCATTATATTGACATTATGTTCCTGTACTGGGTGCAGCGAGCTGTGCAGCGTGTGTGGTTTAATCTCGCCCCATCTCGGCCCCCCAGTGTGGCACAGCACTCGTTTGTCTCTGAAATGAAACATGGAAAGCTCATTAAATGCACGGCGGAGAAGCCCGCAGTGCCGAACTCCTCGCCATGCCCGGGGTTTGTTTATCCTGCAGATACCCAGCGTTGCCTGGCACAAGGAGCCACGGTGGCCATTCACCCGGAGCCCTTGCCTGCCCCTGCCATGGGCTGGGGGCTGCTCCAACCTTTGTGTGGGAAAATGGATGGAGGCAACCCTGATGTTCGTGGGTGCCTTTGTGCTCCGGAGGAGTGGGCTGCGCCTCGTGCGGGCGCCAGGGATGTGCTGTAGCACAGCCCTCCCTGGAGATGGGGTCTAACTGGGAGCTGTGGACTTAGCTTTGGGTGGCTGTGGCACAGGGTGCCTCTTGGCTACAGTGCTCTGGTCCCTGCCCATATGGTCCTGAGGTGGAGCGATGGGCAGGGAGTGCTCTGTCCTCCACTGGAGCAGCTGATGAGCTGAGACCGAGAACAAAACTGGAAGCCTCTTTGTGGCAGGGTTCTTCTGACATGGCAGCACATGGGTTCTGACCTGTGGCTGGGATAGCATGAAATCATCTCATGCACTGAGACACAGACTGTTAATAAGTGTGACTTCTTAGGAAGGCACAGAGGAGGGTGTTCTGCTGTTGCAGTCATTATGATGTGTGCTTTACTGGGAACCTTGTGCAGTGGCAGGCTCGGATGCAGAGTGTTTCTTCTCTTGGAAATCTAGATTACAGCCAGCTAGATATTTTTACATAATCATGATTTTGTGAGTCCCTTTCCCTGCTTATAGATCCTTCAGAAATAAACCCCACCACAGCCAATCTGCATATTGCTGCCATCATCTGCCAGCAGAGCTGTACCAAATATTTAGGAAATCCATTTCCCGACTCCTGCTAACGCTTGCTGCCTGCCCCAGCTGCTGCCTCTTGGAAAGGGCCCTGTCGGCTCCTCTCCATGAGAGAAGGGAGCAATCACAGCTTGGAAGGGAAAAGGAGGAGGTGGGCAAGGTTTCAGAGCTTGCTCTATTGATCCAGTCCCCTTGTTTCTTGTACCTCTGACCGTGAGGTGGAAACCCTCCTCTCCGCCCTGTAAAGCCAGTGTGTGTGCTGGATGGTGTGGACCGTGGCCCTGGAGGAAGCCTGGCAGCAGTCATGTGTGGCATTGGTGCATCCCCTTGTACCTGCTTGGCTTGGCCCTGGCCTTGGTGGGGGGACCTTGCTGTCATTCTGGATTGGTGATGTCCCCTTGGGACTTGTCTGCAGCTCCTCAGGCTTTGCGCTCGGCTTGGCTGAGGCATGGGGGTGGCCCATGGATGGGGAGGGAAAGGCCATTGCCTGTGGTCCCTGGACACATCCCTCGGGGAGGGGCGGGGGGAGCTTGGGCAGGCTGTTGGGCTCAAGAGGTGGTATAGGGCTGGGAGATGCCCAGCTCTGGGTCAGCACCCTGTGTGGATGGGGTAGTGAGGCTGGTACCTCTAAAGCTGGTGTAGAAGGTTCACTGACTGGCAAATGAGTAGGGAAAGCTTTTTTTTTTTTTTTTTTTCTTTTTTCCAGGCAAGGGTTCAGCCTCAGCTTGGGTGCTGTCATAATAGCTGGAGATGGTTCAGGCCTTAATTTCCATGCAGTTGCATTAAGGAGCTGGAGGTTTGAGCAGCGCCCTTACCCGTGGAGGACCAGAGGCAGCTTCTCCCTCTTCATCTGCCAGTGGCTGTGGGTCAGGAAGGATTGTGGTTCTGGGGCTCTAGGGGCTGTGCCACTCCTGAAGCAGCTGAAATGTGATGCTGGGGCAAGGAAGGTGCTGCACTGGGCACTTGCCATCACTGTGCTGGGCACCAGCTGAATGCCCTGGGCCCTGCTTGGCATTTTGTGGCACAATTTCCACCCCTCTGAGACTGGGCACAATGTGGGAGAGGCCACTTTGCTGGAGTCATGGCTTTAACCCTTTGAGCTTGAAAGCTACCACAGTGGGGTGACATCCTGCATGGCTGTGCTCCTGGCAGGGTACAGGCACCTCTGGAAAGGGTACCAGCCCTGTGTTTCTCATCTCAGCTGCTTCTCTCCCTATCCCTTCCATGGTGCTCCGGGGTGCCACTTCTTGTGCTGTCAGCTCCAAGGTCATGCCCTTCATTAGGGGAAAGGCTATTAAAAGTGTCCTCAAGATGAGGGCTTGGAGGAATCTCATTGCAGGGAAGGCCAGAGACTGCTCCAGCGCTGCAAATGGGCAGGCAGCATGTGATGGAATTACTGTCCTATTTAAGGCAGTAGAGAGGAAAGATTAGGACTTGCCCCCTACCTGCAATTCCTGCCCTGCGATGCATGCCAAGCTCTGCTTCACTTTCTCCTTGAGGAGGGCAGGTGTCAAACATCCTTAATGAGGATAATAAATGAGCGGAGAGGGGGCGATTAGTCTGTGTCCTGCACAGCTGCCCTGCAGCCCCTTGCAGCTGGTGGCTGGATCAGCCCTGGTGGCTTCTACAGACCCTTTCTGGCCCATAGCCGGGTGTCCTGAGCTGGCGTGGCCTTGGCAGCGTCACCCCTGGCCTTGGGGGAAGGCTGGGGTGGGCACCCAAGCGGTTGCCCTGTCAGGCCCAGGGGAAGGTCTTGGGGCAGGTGCTGCCAGTGGAATAATGTGGATGTGAACCTAGCACTGGCACTTCCTGAGGTGCTGCAAACCCTCCTTTGGAATGCCAGCAGCCCCTTTTGGTTGTGGGGTCCTGGGCAGGTAGCTCGCTGACACAGATGATGTATGTGCATCGTGGGCAGAGACAGCTTCTTAGCTCAGGAGAAACAGCTCTCTAATTGCCCCAGCACCAAGGTGGCTGTTGCCTGAGACAGGTCCTAAATCCACGGTGTGAATAAGGCTGGGTTCTTGCCTGGGAGGTTTGGAGGAGGGGAGGGGTCGTGTTGCTGGGCACTGGCCCGGGAGGTGATGGCATTTCTGGGTTTATGCAGGTTGAGGCTTCAGACTGTGCTGCTCCTCACCCAGGACTTGTGCCTACTTCTCAGCTGCCTCTTCCAGAAGTACATGGCACAGGTCTTGGGACTGGTTTGTAGCTGCTCTGCCCTAGCCTCTCGTTAGAGCAAATGAGTGGCTTCTGTGCTGCTGCTGGTGTCAGACTTTGGGAAGCCCAGCCATCCAGCCTAGTAAATATTCCAAGAGGGTGATAGCAAAATGACTTGCTTCTCCCAGCTCGGAGATATTAATATTTCAATTCCTCTAGGTTGTCATTTAGTACAATTTAGGAAGATTGCACTCTGATAACTTAAAATCCACACCTTTCAGAGCAAGCCAGACAGCGTCCGGCTCTGTGCTGGGCTTTGTGTAGCTTCCAGCTGCCGGCGGGCTGTTCTCCGGGCTCGGTGCTGTGCGCCTGCGTCACTGTTTTCCCCCAGCAGAAACTGTTCCATTTTGGCTCCTCTTTTTCAGGTTCATGTGAATTAATGCCCTCGATATTTAGGTTAGGGTCAGCACATCTGACCAGATGTGAGCAGTGATTTCTGGTTTAAAAATATTGCAGTGCTATTTCTAAATTTTTAATCTCTCAGTGATTTGGAGACAGTTTTATGAAACATGGAATTAGGATGGTGCTCAATGCTAAATGGTAAAGCAGATTATGTGGATTTAACTCTATGCGTCTGTCACATAACTATTGCCAATCCCATAACCTCCATTTTCTATTAAAAATCCATTTCCCCCTTTGACCTGAAAAAGCTTTACGGGTAATCTGAATTTCTCTGTTTGAGGTATTTTTCCACTCTTCACCCCAGCCCCTCACCCATCCATCTCGCCACCTTTCTGGGCCCTACCTGGGTAGATGAGGTTACCCTCTCAGGCTGCAGATGGTCTCCCCTCTTGATTACCACAGGAGCCCTCTCAAGCTGTGGCCTGGGATGGGGGTGGAGGTGCTGGATGCAGCCTGGGGCAGAGCCGGGTGGAGGACAGGGTGCTGAGTGCAGTGCAATGTTCCTGGACCAAAGATGGGCGAGGGGTGGCTTCTGCCACTGCCTTGTGTGCTGTGTGCCCTGGCTCCAGCCATCCTCTGCTCACGTACCAGGTATCGCCACAAGTAGCACCGTGCTGCTCACCTGGGCTTTGTTTTCCTTCCTCTGCTGTTTTCTCTTTTGGGTATTTGGGAGAAGCACTGCTCTGGTGAAGGGAAGTGCTGATTCACGACGACAAGCCTGTCTGGAGATGTCACAAAATGACACCTGCAGGGCTGTGCGGTGGCCCCCGCAGCTCTGCAAAGCCCAGTGCTGTTGCACGGAGCCTCGGCTGGAGCCTTTTGCTCCTCTGGCCCATCATGCTTCTGGTGCTTGTCAGCAAGGGAGGGAAAGATAAATGGCTTTGTGTCCTTCTGTCTGTGCGTGGCCACGGGGAAGTGGTGTGGGGAGAGATACGGAGATGCTTTCTTGACCTATAAATCTGTTGTCTCGTGTGGTGGCAGTGCTGGACCTTGCTAGTCAGCTAATCTGTTAGGTGGGTGGCTTTGCTGGGTAGCTCTGGTTGTGCAATGCCTCTGATGTGGGACAGTAGGGCTCCGAATGTAGGCAAGGAGGAAACTTGGTTATTTTAGGTGACAATTCTGGTCCACAAAGAGCAAGAACCAGATGCTCTCGTCTGTGACGACATAAAATCATAGAATGGTAGGGGTTGGAAGGGACCTCTAGAGATCATTGAGTCCAACCCCCCTACCACCACAGGATCACCCGGGGCAGGCTACACAAGAACACATCCAGGTGGGTCTCAAAAGTCTCCAGAGACAGAGATTCCACAACCTCCCTGGGCAGCCAGGTATGGAGGTTTTGTTGGTACAGAGAGGCATGAGGTTGTACATCCAGCTGGGAGGAGGATGAAGAGGACTCTGCTCTGGGAAGGGGTGAGGTGTTTTGAGGTCTCCCGTCTCGACCTGTCTGAGGATGATGTGGAGCAGCCTGGTGGCACAACACGGAGCCAGGAGAGGCACATGCTCAGGGCTGCCAAGCACCAGAGGAAGCTTCACGGGGAGATGCGAGTGGCTGTGACCAGCAGCACTCAACCAGCCTTTCCTGGGGCGAGCAGCCGCCGTGCACTCAACCTCAGAGCTGAGGCTTGTCTCTCCATGTGGCTGAGGCTTCCCTTCTCCCCCTGCTCCTGTCCCCTCCTCCCCAAGTTGAGAAATCGAGGTCACTGGGGGTCCCCCGTGACTCGCTTTGAACCGGCGGCACGGTACTGATCTGCTCATTGGCTCTGCGGCAGCCGGAGCTATTAATACAGCTGCCGAGGGCCGCATCCCGGCCCTGCCGCCCACTTGGAAGGAGCGTGGCTAAAAAAAGCAAACGGATCTGAGTGACTGGGGGCCTCCTCATCCTTATTTATAGGCAATCTTGCTTCCTTTGGTTGAGGGGAGCTGGTGGTCCTGGAGAGCAGGAAGCAGGGACTGGAGCAGTTGGGTGAAGAGGTCCCTTGCCACCTTTGGAAGCAGGGAAGGGCTCTTCTGCAGCACCTGTGGTGCTCCCAGGGCTCGGGGCAGCTGCAGGCTCTGCTCTGGACTCTGCTGCTGAATGTGGTGTGTCTCGGTCTTGGGGTGGTGTGGTGGTGGTGGCTGGTGCCAGGCTGCAGCTTGGGCTTTGGGCAGGGTGAGACTGGGCCTCCTCTCCCACTGGCTCTGGGAGCAGCTCTGAACCCACCCTGTTCTTCTGCCCCTCTCCTGGGTGCTGCTGCAGCTTGCGGAGGCAGGGGTAGGGTAGCAGGAAGGATCCCTGCCCTGGGCATGCTGGCATCGACGGTGGGCAGCTGCAGGTTGGCAGGGGGTGCTGTCTGCTTGCAGCTCTGGCCCTGGGGTTTTCAGCGGTGCTGTTTTTTTGTGCCGGGGTGGTGGTTGCTGTACATGGGTGTCCTCAGGCCTGTGGCTGCTGAGGTGCATCAGACTGGGTGCTCAGACACCTACATGTGTATGGCCACCTGGGGAAGCCCTGGGGGGGTACCCTGGGTACCCTTCCTCACTTGCACAGCCCCTTGTTGTCCTGGTTGGGTGCCCATGATCCCTGATCCGTGCCGCCAGCAAGAGCGCTGGCCTGTGAAGGTGGCCTTTGTGCTTCCAGCCCATGCTCCGATGCTCCTCCGCTCCCCGCTCTGCTTGGCTGTGCACAGGGGCCGGGGGCTGGGCTCGGGGTGACTGTGCCAGTGGGAATCGGAGATTTCTGCAGCAACCCCCTGATGGTTTGGCCTCTGCTTTCTCCACAGCACATGCTGAAGATGTTGGAACCAGCCTCTACTTTGTGAACGACTCTATCCAGCAGGTCACTTTCTCCAGCACAGTGGGGGTGGTGATTCCCTGCCCGGCAGCAGGGTCACCCAGCGCCGTCCTTCGGTGGTACCTGGCCACAGGCGACGACATCTATGATGTGCCCCACATCAGGCATGTCCATGCCAATGGGACTTTGCAGCTCTACCCCTTCTCGCCATCAGCCTTCAATAGCTTTATCCACGACAACGACTACTTCTGCACCGCGGAGAACTCGGCTGGCAAAATCAGGAGCCCAAATATCCGTGTTAAAGCAGGTAGGAGCTCTCTGTGGGTGCTGGGCTTTGCGTGAGCTGCTGGCTTTTCTCTGATCTTCTCCACAAGCTGCTGGTTGGCCCGATGAGGACACCCTGTTTGCCTCTGTGTCCCGGGCATGGACCAGCAGCATGCTGGTGTTGGGACAGTGGAGCCAGGCTGCTGTGAAAGGAGATGGGAACAGGTGGTCCTGCTGCTCACTGGTGTCTTGCTGCCAGGACTGAGTGCTGGTGTTGTGCTTTGCTGCCTGCACCTTGGGCTGCTCCAGGAGCCCTGCCGCAGGGTGCCATGGGTGGGCACTGCCACTCTCTGCCTGAGAGCAGAGCACAGAGCCAGGGCTGCTGTGCTGGCCTGCTGGAGGACATCGATTGGTGCTGTGTGGGTGGGGAGTGGGGAGGAAGGCAGGGTGCTGGGCCAGCCTGCCAGTATGTGCTTGCAAAGCAGCCTCCTGCCCCAGCTCAGGGCCAGCTCTAACTCAGGGCTGTCACTGGCTGGGAAAGTGCTGGGGTGACCAGTAGGGAAGGGGAACACAGCTCTGGGGTGTCCAGTGTGTGCCTGGAGGCTGTGGTGCAGCTGCACCCTTGCAGCAGGAGAGGTCTTCTCCCTTTGAACTGGTGGTGTCACACTCAACCACGCATGGGGGGCTCTTCGTGGCTGTGGGAGGAGCTGGACACATCTGCCTGGTGCTGGAGAGCCCCCCTGCTGTGTCCCACAGCCCTCTTCAAACCTGGCTGTTCCCACTGCAGCATCCAGCCCCAGCATGCCAAGGCTTATTAAGGGGAAAAAAAAAGCGGAGGAATATGGCAAAGAGCCGATTCCAAAAACCATTATGGTAAATTATTGACCAGACTGAGGAGGGCTAATAGCCCAGGAACGGCTTCATTATGTAACCTATTAAAAGTGGGGCTAGCAGAGGGAACACAACAGAAGTGACTACAGGGTTTTTTATTTTAATCCCTTGTACTGTGGAGTAAATTGGTATTAACCCCCTTCTGCAGAGTGAATTATTTACCAGTGCTCTTGGGTTACCAATAAACCACAGCTGGGTGGAGGTGGATGGCAGCAGATGGCCTGTACAGCATGGAGCTGTGGCCCTCTCTGTGCTGGGCACTGTGGGCTGGGCTCCCCGTGGGGCTGTGGCCAGCTGGTGACTGCCAGGAGCTTGAGGTGCAGCAAGGAGGGTGGTTCTAGAAAGGAAGCAAATAAAATACAGCTGAAAAGATGAGGAATTGGGAAAAAGCTGTGGAAGCTTTAGGAAAGCTGCTGGTGAGGAACACATAGAGCAGATCTCTCTAGCTAATAAGGGAAGTTTTAAGTGTGCTGGTTGTGGCAGTGCATTATCCTTGTGGGAATTGCTCCCCGTGGCAGCAAAGGACCAGAAGCCTCAGCTGTGGTGGCTGGTGCGGGTCAGAGCTGCTGGGGCAGCCGTGGTGGTGAGCGTGCGGGAGGCTGGGCTGGATGCTCCTCACGGTCCCCTGTGGCCTTTAAAGCCTGTGAATAAACCTCCTGCTCCATGTGATTAAGGAGGCTTTTGCTGGCTAATCTGCTTTGGCTCAGGGGTCCCTGTCCGTGGCAGGATTCTCCAGCCCTCTGCAGCCTGGAACTTGTCTTGTGGCTGCCAGTGGTGCCTGAGGCCAGAAAGCTGATGTGCAGAGCCTCCCAGTAACCAGCACTGTGCACCCCGCTCTGGGGCCTGGGATGTGCCCCACTTCTGTCCCAGCCTCTTGCAGCAGAGCAGGGTGCCTGGAATGCCTGGGAAATTGAGATGCTGGGAGCAGTGGCAAGGAGCCAAGGAGAGGTCTGGAGGGGACACCACACTAGAAGGAGCTCATGCAAATTAGCATGGTCTCTCTATGCTTCCTATGTAAATGGGGGGTGCCAACCATATCCCAGGTGGATAAAGGGACAGGAATATATAGTTTTGGGTGCACCTACCACTGAAGAACTCAAGATTTGGACTGATCCCGTGAAGTGTCCCTGGGTCCAAGGGTGGTGTTTTGTATTGTTCCTCTGAGTCATTGCTATTGCCTCTGTGACCCCACCGGGCAGGAACACCCTCTTTGGGGGATCATAATGATTCACCTCCCTTCTCATCCACTGAGTGGGATGAGACAGGCACCTGCACTCGCTGCGTTTTGTACTTAAACTTGAGGAGTTCATGGTACCTGTGTGTGGTGCTGCGCATGGTGGCATCTCATTGTCTTTCTGAAGAGGCCTGGGTGGGTCTGCCTTACCTAGCACAGTGCTACTGGAGGGCTGTGGCACTGGGGAGCTTCTTGTCACTGGTCCAGGAGCAGCTTGGAGTTGTCAAAGGGATGTGCATCTCCCTGAGGAATAGGGCACATGGTAGGGACAGCTCGTGGCTTCCACTGTGTTGTGCCTTGGAAAGTTGTCGTCTGGTTTCCTCAATATTCCTCTGGTGGGTTTAGGAGGGTGCCAGGCTGTATGTCACAGGCTGTCTCCCCCGGGTGCCTCCTGGCTGCATTTTCAGCAGTGGAATGATTGTCTCCAAGGGGGGAGGTTGAACATCACAGCTATGAAATGCCTGCGGTCCGTGTCCTGAAATCTGGGTGTTGCAAACCTCTGCCTTAGCAATGTTGGTGACTCCAAAGCCAGCAGCTCGCCTGGGTGGCAAGCTCAGGTGATGCTGGGGACCATGCCAGGATCCCAGCTGCAGGAGCTGGGCCGAGTGTCTGCCCTGCCTGCCGAGCTCAGGGCCGCTGTCTCCAAAGCAGAGCTGCTTCCTTCCCTGGCAGGGTGGGCCAAGTGTTTTGGATGGCAGCAGTTTGTTGCTGGGTGGGTTGGTTTGTTTGGGAAACGTGGGATTGAAGCAAAAGGAAGCGTGTGTTCCTCCAGCACTGTCATGCTACCAACCATCTGCTTCTCTCCACAGTTTTCAGGGAACCTTACACCGTTCGGGTGGAGGACCAAAGGTCGATGCGTGGAAACGTGGCTGTTTTCAAGTGCCTCATCCCCTCTTCAGTGCAGGAATACGTTAGTGTTGTCTCCTGGGAGAAAGACACCGTTTCTATCATCCCAGGTAGGAGAGGAGCCACTGTTCTTTTGGAAAATCTGACCTGCTTTGCTGTGTGTGAAACTCACTGTTGTGGAGGGGCTTTTTTTTGCTTATCTGTTCCTGTGCTGCCTAAGCAAAGGCTTTTATTGATGATCATCTTCTGCCTTCATCCTGGAAAACACTGGTGGTGTGAGCAGATGTTTCGTACTCAGGGTCTCCTCGGTGCCGTGGTTAGTACTCTGCATCTCTGGGCTTGCAAATGTTTGGTGTGTGACAGTGTCTTTGCCCTGTCCTGGCCTCCGCCATGTGCCCATGAGCCAGGTCCCTGTGGGTACCTGGTAGCCGGGGTGTGGGTGGTGGAGGAGAGTGTGCCTGTGCTGGCCGTGGCCCCGCGGCCGGTGGCTGTTGTCGATGTGACACGAGGAAATATTCCAGCTGCTGTTGCAAGTTCTCAACTGTTTCAGCCACGGGCTAAGGAACTCGGTGAAGGTGGCACCCTGGGTTCTGCCTTGTGCTGGCACCTGGAAGCTGCTCGGCCTCCCTGTCCCACATGACTGCCCAGGACGTGTCCTGTCAGTGCTGACCTGGGTCTGTGGGGAAGGGGCCTGCAGGAGGGGCAGCAGTGCCTGTCTCTGGGCAGGGGTGTTGCAGCTCTGTGTGCCTTGCCCCTGGGTAGGCGCCTGTGATTTTACAGGCGCACAGCACCCTGTGCTCAGTGGGACCAGAGAGAATGGGGAGGGGTGGTGGCTGGAGCACTGATAGGACAAGGCTTCCTGGGCACCTCTGTGTGGCTCAGCACAAGAAAAACATAATTAAAAAAGCCTTAAAAATTAAGAATGTTTCCCCATATTGCTTACTTGTCGATTGTTTAATGCAGGAGAGAGGAACTGAGCGAGCTGCTCCGTGAGCAGTGCCAGTGCAGTGGGCTCTGTGCTCCTGACTGGCTGGTCACAGGCTTTGAAGCAGTGTGGGGGCTGTGGGCAGGTGCTGGGCACAGTGTGGGGCCGGCCTCGTGTACTGGGGTGACCTTTTGGCTCCCTCTGTGGAGCTGGTATTGATGGCAGCGCTGGCTGCCTGGCTCAGCATGTGTAAGCTAGTAGTAAAGCAATCAATAGCGCTTTCCCCAGGGGGATACGGAGAGAATTAAAGGATTTTGCCCAAAGTGAATGCTCTCTGCTTGATATTTGCTCACAGGTCAGCAAGTCCCGATGCTCCTCCAGGGCTCGGCGTTGCTGTGCTGGCAGAGCTGTGGGAGCAGATGTGGGAGGGCAAATGCCACTGGGAGTGGGCATGAGCCTGGCATCAGCTGGGGCAGCACTGGCCGAGTGCTTAAGGAGCAAAGTACTTCCCCTGGAGAGGGGTGACATGCCCTCTTGAGGCTGTGCTGGCTCTGGCCCCTTCCTCCTGAGTGTAGCTTATCTGCTGACTCAGCACAGCCACTGTTCTGGGAGGTGGGCAAAGGGGAGGGGATGCTCGGGGGCTGCATGGCAGGCCCTGTGTGCAGGGCAACTGGGCAAGTGCCTGGCTGGGCAGCTCGCCCACCTCTCCCAGCCCAAGCTGTGCCCCTAGTGTCACATAGCCTGGCCCAGTTTGCAGCACTGGGGCTGGGTGCAGCATTTTCTCCCAGAAGGGAAATTCTTGCTAGAAATGGCCTCCTTGAGCACAAGCCTATGCAGGGAGCTTCTGGTGCTTCAGGGTGTTTTGCGATACTGTGGAAATGTCCTTTTCTTTTTAGTGGGTGTGAAACCTCCCAGTGGTCCAAGGGGCCTGTTTAAAGGTGTGTTTGGGGAGGCTGAGCTGGCAGCCAGCTGCTGTTTGGAGAAGCCATGGCAGTGGCTGGCAGGGTGCAGCCTGGTGTCTCTGCCTTGCCACTCTCTGCTCAACCCAGGAAGGAGTGGATGAGCACAAGGTGGATTTGGGCACAGGAGATGGGATTGAGGTGTTTGTGGCACCTGTGGGTTGGGGGGGGATGCTCTGCCCACCACAGCCTTGTGTCGTTTGCTGAGCCTGGTACTGGGGGTTGTCCTGGGTTTGGTTCAGGTTCGTTATCACCAGCAGCTGGGAGGGGCCACAGATGAGAGAAACAACTGAGCCAGCCAGTGGGAGAGTCGATACCACACTGAGTCCCCCCCTATATAAGGGGGTTGGCCTGGGGCAGGGGTGCCTGGTTCCAACTTGCTTCAGGATGTGGCTTCAGCTTAAGGCTGGAGCTGGGAAAGTGGTGTCTCGGATACAGGTAGAGCCTCTCACTGGCTTTGTCCATCATTTTGTCAGTAGCATCATTAATACTGTTGCTTTCTTCTCATCTGTTTAATCTGTCCTTACCTCAGCCCGTGGGGCCTCACTTCTTTGTCATCTTCCTCCTAGTTTTCCTTTCCAGCCCCCAGACAGGGGTGTGTGGGGGGGAGGCTGCAGGTGTTTAGCTGCTGGCAGAGATCCCACGCTGTTTGTTCCTCCGTGGCCGGCGGGGCCGTGCTGGTGCTGGCAGCGTGTTGTGGCGGGGCAGTGGCTGCTCGCGCCGCTCGGAACTCACCGTGTGGAGTGGAGCAGAGCGGTGCCTGCAGCTCCTCCGTGGCAGAGTGTGGCCGGTTCTCTCAGCAGTGAGTTTGTCACCCGAGCATCCCGTGCACTTGCGTGGTCTTAACCAGACTTGTTCTCAAGTTTGCTGTGGCAGTGGATTTTTTAATATGATGATTTAATTAGAGTGGAACGATTTTAACATTCTAAAGCAATAATTACCCTAAAGACAGAACATATAAATTGTGTTACAGTGCAGAGTCAACACAAGCAAACATGTTTTGCCGTCGGATTACAAATATAGTATCTGCCTGAAGCTTTTTTATTGCTGTTGTGTTAGAGCCAAAGCTGGCTTCGCTGTTACCAAAAACATGGTCTCTTCTTGACCTGTGGTGAACTTCTGTTTCTGTCCTAATTCTGAGCAAGGAAGCTGAGGAGAGGAGGAGGGTCCCTGCTGTTCAGACTGAGCAGTGTGAAGGCTGAGAAGAGCTGGAACGTGGTGCTGAGGCCCTAATAGCTCCCATCAGCCACAGCTACACTTTGGGAATCGTAAGACCAGCGGCTGTGCAGACGCAGCGGTACCCATCTCTCCTCCCGGCAGCCTACCAGAGGAGGTGGTGTGTGGAAATACCACAGCAGCACATCGAAGCCATGTTTGCAGCTGGCTGTACAACGTGGTGTTCTTCCTGAACTCCAGGGTGCCAGACTCGCCGCTTTTCCTCAGGCTCCCCCCGGTGCTGCCTGTGGAAGCCTGTGCAGCTTCCCCCAAGCCTTGGTGCAGCAGGAACAGTACAGGAGCAGGAAAAAAATCTCCATCCACACTCCTGGGGCAGAAAATGCTTTTTAAGTGACTTTCACAGTAAATATCTGTTTTCTTTAGCATCCCTCTTCCCCCTCCCCCAATCAAAGTAAAATGCTTGTAGCTTGGAGATGGGGGAAGCTAATGTGGGCTGGGTGGCCCTTTGGTATCTTCTGCGGGTCCATTTTGTGCCCTGTTGGGATTGCGGGGCTGTGAGATGTCTTGTGGTGCTGATGCTCTGCCAGCCCCGGAGCACAACCTGTGCTGAGGGTGCCTCTGCCTGGCCTCTTCCCACCAGAGCCCCTGCTGTGCCAAGTGGTGTCTCTCCAGGAGCACGTACCAGGGCTGTGCTCGAGGAGCTCTCAAGGCAATTACAGGGGAGCGTTGGTGTCTGCGTGGCCCTGCCACAGGAGGGTGTTTGGGTGGAGGGTTGTGTTATTTGGTTAACTTGGCAACACTGTAACTTACCCTGAAATCAAAGATAAATTCTTTATGGAAGGTTATCCCGCACATAAATCATCATTAGTGCAGCTCATTTTTGTTTAGTGCCTACCTAACTGTGCTGTAGACTAAAAATGTGTGTTTAGTGGAGTCAAGGGTTGCAGAGAAATTATAGGGTTTTCAAAAACCCATTTGCTTTGCTGGTGCTCGCATCAAAATCAATCTTGCCTTTGGTTCTCAGCCTCATCACAAACATGCAGCACCCCTCACAGGACTGTGGTGTTCAGTGTAGGCTGGTGCTTACTGGGAGCAAAGCAGCAGCGCTTGCGGAGTCAGGGGCTGTGTCTGAGATTGCACTTCACACCCAGGCTGTGATTTCAAACTATTGCTGTTGATGTCTCTTGATATGAATTTGGGGGGGTGGGGGGGAAGCAATGGGAGAAGGCTTGGAGGACTGTGGCTGAGAAGACTTTTACAGACCCCCTCCCTCTTCTGCAGGGAAAGAGGGAGAAACTCTTGCTACAATCCAGTTTAAGAACTCAATGTGGTAAATGCTGCTTTTTTTTGTTATTATTTTTAAAGTGCTATCACCAGGCTGGGTAACGTGAAGAGTCTCACAGGCATGTGCAATGCTTTGATTTGCTGTGGTGTAATTATGTGACTGAAGCTGCTTTGGTCACTGGTCTGCCCGTTGTGGCACAGAAACGGGAACTCGTGGCCCTGCCTTGTCAGAAGAGTGATGGTTTAGAGGCAGTAAGTGCTACTGGACTAGGTAAGCCTGGAGCTGAGCTGCTGTGTGGTGCTTCAGTGTTGTGTACTTGGTAGATTGTGTTGGAAAGAATCCAAATACAGCAATTCTCAAGGTCCCTGCATTTCAAAGGGGGCTGCTTTTCTCAGCAACCCTAACACAGATCCTCTGAGGGCTGAAGGTACGGCTGTACTTAGTCGTTGGCTATCTGCAGAGCCCTTTCTTTGGAAAGCAAAACATAAAGCTTGCCAGGAGGATGGAACTGCAAAAAAAAAAAAAAAAAAAAAAAAAAAAAAAAAAAAAAAGAGTCAAAGGAAGTTTTAGATACGGTTTTT